>PVJA010016555.1:0-43189 GCA_004027025.1 Myocastor coypus
TCCTGTTTTTTTTTCTTTCTTTCTTTCTTTTTTCTATGCAACATTAATAGGGAGGTGGGTCATGCCCACACACTGCACTCTATAGAATGATTGTGAGGACAATATGCAATATGTCAACTTTCAAAGAAAAAAAGGGGGAAAAGAAAAAAAAAAAGTAATGTGGATTTAGAAAGGTTAATGTTTAGTTGTTTGATCAATCCTATATACCTATATGTATTAATCTAAACTGATCCGATGATGAAAATATGTAATATAACCATTGTTAAATTTAAACAATAAAAGAATTGAAAAAAAAGATTAAAAAAAATAATAATAATAACAACGATTAAAAAAAAATGACCAGAACTCCACAAATGAGAACAGAAAGAGCCCACCAAATAGGACAAGCAATTAAACACAGGAGATAAAGCGATAACCAACAGCAGGTAAATAATTTGGCAATCATAAGTCAATGCATCTTGATTATGTAAATGGATGTAATGCCCCAGTTAAAAGAAATAGACTGGCAGAGTGGTTTAGGAAGCAAGATCTGGCAATATGCTGTATACAAGAAACACACTTATCTAATAAAGAAATTCATACACTGAAGGTCAAAGGATAGGGAAGCTCACAAGAGGATCACTACGAGTCTGAGCAGCATGGTGAAAGGGCAGAGTGAGAATGAGAGGTGCTCTCAGGGTCGGGACATCACTGATCTGTGCACCTTGAAGACTTGAGTTGCGCTGGGGAATAAATGCCAGTGCACTGGGGCTAATGAAGAGCTTTGCAAATGGAACTCCAAGGCCCACTGGGACTGAAGCTAGTCACCATAAGACCACTTTCTCAGAAGCTGCTCAGGTCATCAAACACACACTGGAGTCTGCATCCAGAGGTGATACCTGCATGGAAGCTTGTTGCCTCTTGGCTCATCTTGCGTACAGAAAAGAAATGGAGTCTTCATGGTAATCTGAAGCTTGCACAACAAATGACATGAAGTCTCTCCCTTCTGTTCTCTCCTTGTCCATTTCTTTTTTTTCTCTCCATCTCTCCCCTTTTTAAGTCCTGCCTTCCTCCTCTCCATTTTTCTCTGCTTCCCTGGTTCATGCTTTGTGATGTTCTATTGAGACATTTTGAGGTAAGAAAAAGTTGAGCTGGCTCGAGTTAAAAATGACACTCCAAACTAATTTGTGACCCTCTTATGACATGTACTCATATTCGCATACTTTGCAATCAACTCCTTTTTTTATCTCATGGATAAGTTTATTAATAAATCATGAAGCCCTAACTATACACAATGTGCAAAGTAAGAACAACTAACTTATCACTGTTTTCAGTTCTTCCTCTGTCTCCCAAATTCTGGAGGCTCCTTCTTCATCTAAGTATAAATCAGCCCCTTCCAGAAGTAAATCTATAATTGCTTAACTTCTTCATTGCTTTGCCTGATAAGATCCAGGTGTGATGAATTAAGCTTTTCGGTTTCCATAATCCTGATTCTAGATTTGGTCCTTAGAGAACTTAGGTCTTATCTCTAACTAGTTAGAATCTTTTTGTGGTTAGAATGTAGGAAGCTCTGCATGTAGCTCACGATGTCAAACCACTGACTAGCATAAATGCGAACCTTGCTTTGTTCCGTTTCTTGTATTGCAGTAAAATTATCAATTGATGCACAATTATACTAATTGTACATATTTATAGAATATAGTGCTATAATTCACTGTATACATTATATAATAAAGAAACCTGGACAGTTTCTTCATGTAAGATTTTTTCTTTATTAGTGCGTCCCTCATCACACGCATCTATCATTTATTTGTGATGAGAGCATTACGTATCCCCTGAGTTACTCTGAGACATGAAACACAGCTCTGACACAGTCACCATCCTCTGCATTTGGACAGTAGTACTTGATTGTGAGCAGCAGTAGAGGAGACTGAGGTCTCAGTGATCACTAACCACTGTTTTTACTCTTCCTGTCTTGAAAAATTCCAAATGAAACATTTCTTTCTTTTTTATTTTTTTATTTTTTTGGTTGTTATATTATCTATTGCTATCTTGAAATTATTGAGTCATAAAATACATAATCATGAGACCATGTTCCAGAATCAATTTCTGACCTGGTTCAGATAATTTGAATATTTTTAATGATACTATTTAATATGCTGTGCATAAGGCAGAATTCCTCTTTATTCTTATTTGCCTCCTTGGTTTTCCTGGAGGAAATAATATGAGCTTTTAGGATGTTTCACCATATTAAGATTAACTTTATTACTGAAATTGAATGCATTGTAGAATAAATAGCTCAAATGCCTGAGGATATGTGAGTTTTAGTTCATCTGAACACAAAGCTTTTGTTTTTTTTTAATTTTTAAAATTTTTATTTATTTTTTTTTCTTGTTTCAGAACCGTTGTTTGTTTATCCACTCATTTTTTATGGCTGGCTCAGCCCGCCCAAGGGCAAGGCTGGCGCAGCATGTGGTGCCAGGGATTGAACCGCGGTCCCTGAAGCCGCCCAAGCTCCCAAGCAGGCGCTTTAGACCACTGAGCCATCCCGCCAGGCCCCCAAACACAAAGCTTTTGAATCAATATTGATAAATACAGAATAGTGTGAAGCCAAAACAATTACAGGTGCATACTGTAATTGTTTAATTACTACATGGAAAATGCCGTATGCTAAAAATTGTAACCAATATGAACATACAGTGGAGGCTGTTACATAAGTGTAGGATATTTATATATGTCTCACAAATCACAGAAACTAACTGCAAAGTACACAGTCAAACTTAGCTCTGAGAGTTCAAATTGAAAGGATGACTCTGGGTTTCAAATGACATCTATAGTTTTATTTATTTTGTTCAAAGATTGAAGCAAGTACACCATATTTTTTAATTTAAATTCTATCATGCTGGTGGATGAATAAACTCTTCATCGTTCGTGTGTGCTTTTCAGAGTGCTTGAAATCTAGCTTTATAAAGAGTTAATTATTTAAGCTTTGTTCATATTTATGTAAATTACATACTGTTATAGCTATCTTTGTAAATTGACTTCTGCATAGTTTTTTTTTTCAATTTGATTCTATGTTAAAGAACTGATTTATTCATTTTGAACATCTAAACTTTTATTATGGCCAGGTTGGTGTCACATACACAGTTATCACTCCAGCAATGTTGGAAATCAGAAGGTTCACAAACGTGAACCCAAGCTGACCACCTTAATGACTTAGTGAGACTTTCTCTAAAGATTAAAAAATTCTGTGGGTTTAGTGCACTACAATGATCCTGGGCTCAGATCCCAGTAGTACAAGAAACTAGACTAATGAACCTGTAAAACATTATGTATGATGGAATTACATTAAAATAGTATAAATGGTATTAAATAACATGGCACTGGCTGAATCTGCAGTAACTGATCTGTTTCTATGTTTATTTTTGTTTAGCTTCCTTATTGCACTGTCCAAACAAAGGCTGGGGTTTGAACTAAGCCTTGCTTCCCTCAGCACTGATACGCCCTCCCTGAGGTGAATTCCAGCATTACTGCCTCCCTTCCCTTCCCTTTCACCCCCACTTTTCTTCCTAAGCATGTGTGGTCGTGCATAACTGAAAACAAACCTCACAGGAACAGTCTGTTCTTTTCCTATGAGTAGGTGCTCTTCACAGACTTCTCTTCTCTCTCACAGCCCCAGATGTTTCGATATTAGTTCTTGAACAAACGCAAAAATTGGGTCCATCCATAGAGCTTCAGGAATCTCCTGAGCCACAGACCCAGGTCACAATATGCCAATCCATGACTGATTCTGTAACTGCTCCAATCCAAGTCTTTTGATGCTCTCATGCCCCACCTGTCTTTCACCAGTGGAAGTCAACCTGTGTTGAGGGACAAAAGTAATGAAACAGAAAGCTCCTATGAGGTGGAATCATTACATCATTCAACCGATCACGCCCTGTGACTCTGTATTTTATCCTCAGACACTGTTACTGAAATTCCTTAACTAAAACAGGTAGATGCTATGATGCTTTTCGGCATGAGCCAATTCCTTTTGTTTTTTGTGGGTTTGTAGTAGCTGAAAACGACTTCTAATTTCACTCTTCATGAAACAATATCTCCTTTCAAAATAGCCAGATTTACTCACAAAAATATGCATACATTTTCTGATTTTTTTTACAGAAATCTTCGTTTCATAGAAGGTAAATATTAAAATGGAATTTAAAAATTTCCATGATTAGATAAACAGAATAGAATATGTGTCAAGGAAATTGTGTTTATTTCTAGGTGTTCTCCAGGAATCAACGTTATATTGCTATTTAGAAAACTTGTATCTAACTTAGTAATGTATTTTCTGGTGTGCCTTTAATATCTTAGTCTTCCAGAATTACATGAAAACCAGTGAATTGGACAAGCAGGTCAACGTGTTGTTTTCTTTTTACTCATTCTCGGTGAGCATTTCTGGTCTTAAACCTTGGCCCATAAGTTCTGGGGGAAAAATGTCATGGATGAATATAACATTAGTCAGAAAAGAGCAATTAACTTGAGAAAATGAGCTGTAATGAAGCACATAAAATGCCTTTAAATCCACAGTTTCTTGATGTTGTATGCTTACCTTTGAGTAATAGTAAAGACAAGCTTATTATAGAGTCTAGACTGACATGTAATAATCACATACAATTTATGGAAAGGGTAAGGCAAGAGACAGAGCCAGAGATGGCAGTAAGTTGAGAACTGGATTGGCTTTTGACTTCCTAGATTTTGGAGACATATTCAGGAGTAATAAGAGGGCTGCTTTCCCCAAACTGTGGTTCTCCAACTTTGTGTCAGGAGCTATGGTCTCAGAGGTTATGAGGATATGCTCAGTGCCAGCATGGTGGATAGAGCCCAGGTAGGAAGTTAAAGCAACTATACAGATGCACGAAAATAAAGCCAGATTTGGCTGACAAAGTGACCAACGTTTAAACTGGGATCTGTCTCTTGTTTGCCTGTGTAAAACCCAAAAGTGTAAGACTAACTAGGAGGATGTACAAAGAGGGTTTCTTGTGCTCATCTCAAGAAATCTGGAGACTAGAAACTCAGAAAGTCTAAATCAGCTCTTTCTAGAATTTTCTCCAAAGGTCCTGTTGCCATTTCCCGAACTCCACCTTCTGCCTGTTTAACTTTTTACTCCAATAGTACTACTTAGGTAAGTCCCCAAGAACATGAATAAACAGCTGTGTTCTAATAAACCTTTAGTGAAAAATCCATAAAAGCAGTCAGGATTTGCCTCCAAGGCTGTTTCCCCAAATTGGATCCCTGAAAACCTTTATCCTTGAATGATTTCCCTGGAGACATCTTAAGGGATAGACTAGTCCAGTGTATCTCTGGGATGCTCCTTAGTGACCGAAACACTGAAGGCCTGGCCCTAGTCCAGGGCTGTTGGAAGGTGCTGGAGTCTCTGAGAGGTGCAGTCTCATGGCAGCCAAGAGGGCCTACAGTGGCTGCCTCACATGTACCTCTGTGGCCCCGGCTTCTTCCTGTCTTTCTCCATCACCTGCTGTCTGTGAAATTAGCTGTAATGCTCTGCTGAACTCTCCCGCAGCTCTGCACCCCCACTGCTGTGGGAAAACTGCTGAGCATGGAAACTCAAAAGCATGAGGCAACTAACTTAGCTCTTTTCCCAGTTTTTATTAGTTGCTGTAGTGACAGAAACTTGGAAAACAGAGTGGTGTTTCCTTCCCATTTCACTCTCCATAACGATATTTTTGAAAGAACACATGAGAACTAAAACTTGGTAACTGTAGTTAGGAACAACGGATTGTGTATTACAGAATAGCTAGAGATACACAGTGGCAAGAAGAGAGGGTTTTGAATGCCTTTGCCAGAAAGAAATGATAAGTACGTAAGATGTGAATGTGCTGATTACCCGGATTTGATCATTTAACTATGCCATGTGTCAAAATGCAACAATGCAATCTATAAAGATGTCTAATTTTCAAACCTTAAGTAAAACCTTTAAAGCTAAATATAGAAGAAACTGGGATGGCTGGGATGGAGAACTGTGTGTGTGTGTGTGTGTGTGTGTGTGGTGGGGAAGAAGTGCTCAGGGAAACACAAAACAAGAACAGGAAAGGGGAGGAAAATAATCCCGGAAACATTCTGATTTGTTTTCAAAATATAGATAAAATTCACATGGCTTTCTCTAGACTTTGTTTTCTTATCTTTTTTTTTCCTTCTACCGGATTCATCAGCATAATGAAGCCAGAAAATATCTCAGATGCTTCAATATTTATTCTCTTGGGGTTGTCAGATGATCTTCACCTGCAGCCCTTCTTCTTTGGACTGTTCCTATCCATGTACCTCATCACAGTGCTCGGGAATCTGTTCATCATCCTGGCCATCAACTCTGACTCCCACCTCCGAACCCCCATGTACTTCTTCCTGTCCAACCTGTCAGTCACTTAATGACATCTGTTTTATCTCCACCACGGTCCCAAAGATGATTGTGAACATCCAAACTCAGAGGAAAGACATCTCTTATGTGAGCTGCATGACCCAGATGTGTCTTTTTATCATGTTCGGATGTATGGATGACCTGCTTTTGACTGTAATGGCCTATGACCGGTTTGTGGCCATCTGTTACCCTTTGAGGTACAATGTCATCATGAGCCCCGCACTCTGCTGGCTGCTAGTTATGCTTTCCCTCCTGACCAGTGTCCTCAGTGCAGTGCTTCAGACGTCCATGTCTCCCCGGCTGTCCTTCTGCACAAATGTGGAGATTCCTCACTTCTTCTGTGAACTGGATCATATTCTCAAACTTTCCTGTTCGGATATCCTCATGAATAGCATCCTGGTGTATTTAGTGACAGGCATGCTGGGCATTGCCCCTCTGTGTGGCATATTATTCTCTTACACTCAAATTTTCTCCTCCATCCTGAAAATTCCATCAGGTAGTGGAAAGTACAAAGCCTTCTCCACTTGTACGTCACACCTAGTAGTCCTTTCTTTGTTCTATGGCACATGCTTTGGCGTGTACCTCAGTGGCTCGGGATCTCTGTCCTCCAGGAAGAGGGCGATAGCCTCAGTGATGTACACTGTAGTGGCCCCCATGATGAACCCCTTTATCTACAGCCTCAGGGACAAGGATATGCTGAGGGCCTTAGGGAAACTCTTCTCTACAGTGTTGTCTTCCTATTGGTGTGTTAGATATTGATACTGCTGAAACAAGTCAAAGATTAAGTGACAATGAGCAGTTCATAATCGCTGAGCCATCTCTCTCAATACAGAAGACAAAGGCCACATTGTTGTGCATGAGAAGTGTGAAGTAAGACGTCTGTACTATAGCAGTGCATTCTGGTTTAGATTTAAAATATCTTCCCAAAGCCCTAGGTCCTCAGAGGTTGGGATTTTGGAGAGCAACCAGATCACGTGGGTGGGGCGCTCCACAGTGCACGGCCTTTAGTTGTGCATATTGGGTGTTTTGTCCCAGGGAAGAGAAGTGACTAAGATACCATGTGCTTTTTGACAATTGGTTTTAATTTTTCTGGTTTTCTTGCTCATCTGTAAAGGTAGATTTAGCTCATATTTAGACGTGCACTGGAAAATGGCACTTTCACCAATGGTGGACTGTAATATATGACAGAAGCCGGTCCCGTGAATTATAATGGAGCTAAAGATTTTGTGAAACAATGATTAGCCATGCTCTGCTTGTAGTGGTGCTGACATGAACAAATCTACCACACTTGCAGTGTGTATAAACTTATGTTAGTATGCGTATCTTACTATGACTTGATAATGATAGTATACATTATCATCCAACTTTTTTATCATAACCATCTAACTTTTCTACTGGATGGTTAAGACCAAGAAAAAGCAAGACCTATATAACAAAGAATGTAACTTTTGTATGTGACAAGCTCAGTCAAATCCCCTCAGGACTTACCCTGAAACAATGTACAGCATTTTGTAAATCTTTTGTTAGTGTCAGCCATCTGGATGAGTCATGGTCTTTGCTTGACCAATTTGCTGTCTGTGAATGATTGAGAGAATGTTTTCCTGCTAGGTGACTCTCCTTAGGCACACTATACATCCTCAGTCACTTTCCTCTGTCTGCCTGACAGTATTGCATGCAAGGATTACAGGCATGTCCTAAAATGCAAAGCTACAAAGTATATGTGTTTAACTCTCTGACATCTTAAAGCTACCTTACTGAAAACTCTAATAATTTTATCTTTTATATTCTAGGCTTCAAATACTATCTTGGTTGATATTTACATATGCTATAATACTGTTTTGTTTAATGTTTCCTTTTTCATAATTAATAATTCCAGAACTACTTATTACATATTATTCTTTCCAAGAAATTCCAAATTATCTTCAATAAAATACTCAATACATTGTTCCTGAATGATATATTTTTTTTTTTGTCTTTTTCTGAGACAGGATCTACCTATGCAGTTCAGGCTGGCCTTGAGCTCACTTTTGTAGCCCAAGCTGGTCTCAAACTCACATTGATCCTCCTGCCCCAGCCTCCCGAGTGCTGGGATTACAGGTGTGCGCCACCACGCCCAGCCCTGAATAGATGAGGTTAGAGTTGACATAGATGAGGTTAGAGTTGGTAACGAGTTTCTTTCTACTGCAGTAGCATATTTAACTACAAAGCTCTATAATGTTATAATCTCAATATATGATAAGACAAGCAATATAATATCTTAATTTCCTATCAAATAAGTCAAATATTCTTTCTAAGTTGCTTTTTCACATATTCTTAAAACTGTGCTTTGAATATTTGAATTAAATTTATAAAGTTATTTCATGAAAAATGACACTTGGTATTTTGTGTATGTATTGGAAATTCAATATGCTTGCCATTTATTTTGGTCTTTTTTTTTTTTTTTTTTTTGATTCTTTAAAGTATAATGTTCTGGAAATTTTCAAAAAGTGGTGTCCTACATTTTCTGATCAAGGAGATTGTAGGGCCACAGAGGAAAGGGATTGAAAGCGTAGAGTGTGCCTAAGGAGAGTCATCTAGAAAGAAAACATTCTTTTAGGCTTTTACAAACAACAAACTGGTCAAACAATGACCAGACGACTGACACTGACAGAAGATCTATAAAACACTGTACATGGTTTGAAATTAAATCCTGAGGGGATTTGACTGATCTTGTCAAATACAAAAGTTAGATATTTTGTTATATAGGTCTTGCTTTAACTTGACCTTAAACACCCAGCAGAAAAGTTTAACCACAAGGCATAAAAAGTAAAACCAGATTAGTATGCTGAGCTGTAAAAGGCTCAAGTCGATAGCTTCTGAGATTGCCAGATAACCCTTTACCATTGTGGAATAGTGCCCTCTACATACAACTACTTTCTCTTAGTTCAATGAGAAGAAATATTTGTACCAACAGTGTTGAGAAAAGTTATCATGTCTACATTTGTACTCTGAACAACTACTATGAAGACTACAATATGCATTGTATTCATTACTGTGGCTGTCCTACTAATGTGCTTTGAAACTGTCTCATTGTTGTTTCTTATTAAAAGTAATAAAAAATAAAAAAAGACAGGCTAAATGACATCACAATACTGAGCTGGCAGGGAAGACAGCATGGTCATGGAAGTGGTTTTCCCAGGGTGATGCTCTTCCATTCCACTACAGATGTGGTGACTGCTGTGGTTTCTCCAGATGTGGGAAACTCAATTGCATAATTTGTGAACGTGGGAGACTGCATTTGCATTCACCTCTGAGGACAAAACAAATGACATTGCAAAAGTATTTTCTTTTTTTTATATAAAGATTTTTTTTATTTTTCTTGTTTCAGAACCTTTGTTTGTTTATTTATTTATTTTTATGGCTGGCTCAGCCCATCCCGAGGGCAGGGCTGGCGCAGCATGTGGTGCCGGGGATTGAACCGTGGTCCCTGAAGCTGCCCAAGCTTTCCCAAGCAGGCGCTTTAGACCACTGAGCCATCCCACCGGGCCCGCAAAAGTATTTTCAAGTCAATAGATAACTGGAAACTGACTTTCTAAAATTCCCACAAAAAGGAAATCAAAGAGGTAGAGATAATAATAAAAAGATTCAAGATACTCAAGAATATGTCATCAAAAGGTAATATGTAGTGAAATAATGTATGCTTTTTATAGATTCACAATTCAAACATATTTTGGTCTTATAGTCACAAGGGTTTTGTTTTTTTTTGGCTTGAAACCTATTCTCTCATTCCCTCTCTCTCTGTTCTATCTTCCTTCCTTCCTTCCTTCCTTCCTGTCTGTCTTTCTTTCTTTCTTCCTTTCTTTCGTTCTTTCTTTCATTTTCTTTCACAAGATGAATAGCTCAGTGGTCTAAGTGCCTGCCTGGCAAGCACAAAGACCTGTGTTGGATCGGCAGTACTGCATGCCATCCTGGCCCCACCCTGGATATATCAAGCTGACTAGTGAGATCAAGTGTCGTGGTGTACACCTATAATCCGAGCTCTGGGGAGACTGAAAAACAGGAGCATCAAAATGAATCTGAGGTCTAACTTCCTGTTCCAACTCCGACTCGGTGCTAGCGAGGCCCGCGCACCCGCCGCGGGTAAGCTGCCTCCGCCCCTCTGCCCCCCCTCTGTGTTCCTGCGACTAACCTCCTGTTCCAACTCCGACCTGGCTGGGTCAGGATCCTTGGCCCGCATTCTCCTTCCCTGCTTTCCCTGCCCCACCTTTTTTGAACCCCTCCAGCCCAAGCTCCAGTACCGAACCCATCACACATCTCATTTGGCAACCAATCTGGTCTACGAGCCTACCAGGATTCCTCAATTCCAAAGCTCCACCTCCACCTACAGACCACACCCATGGGGCTTCACAGCAGCAAGCAGCCTGAGCTCCAACACAGAGTCAGGAACCTCTATAGGGGAACCAACTTGGAGTCTCCAGACCAAAGGCCCATAGACACAGCATAACGCCAACGAAGTACAGAGGTTGCTTCCATACAAAATGATAACAACAAGGAGTAGGATGCAATCTCAGGGCCCGTGCCCACCCAAATCAAATACAGAAGACACCACCATGGAAGAAAATGGGAATCATGCAGATGAAACCTCTGAACTGGTAGAATCTGAGGCAGACAGACAAGTGCAGAAACTTATAGGGCAACTGAGATCAGAGATAACATCTGAAGTAAGAAAAGAAATACAAGAAGTAGAAAAACGACTGGAGAAATGTATAGAGGACATTAGAGCAGAAATAATATCTAAAGTTAACAAAGACATGTCTAAATCAATAGCATCCCAAGTAGGGGAACAACTACACAAAAGTAAAAAGGTGAACAGAACAGAAATAATCTCTGAATTAGAGAGAGAAAGGATAACCATAATGACAGACTTCAATACTATTAAAATGAATCTGAGCTGCACAGCAAGAACCTGTATCAAATACATAAAATTTAAAATTTTGAAAAAATAATTTATTTATTTGTTATTACAAGTATTTTTTAGAACTCATGTTTTCTAGATAAATCTCACTTTGGAAAAGAACCTAAACAAGGTGGCAACCTAAGACTAAAGAGCATCAGAGTCTGGGCTGCTTCTGGAGTGATGAGGAGGTAATAGTTATAGAGCAAGTAATTGCAGTCAGGAGCAATAAGCTATCAGAGACATCTTGTACAGCAACATGAATACAGCTTGATCACACACTGTTGAAAACTCATAGTGAGGGTGAATTTTAGGTGCTAACATCCTAGAAAATGAGATAATTCATTTAATAATTAGGTACATATAATTAATGATTTATTAGGAGTTGTGTCTGTGGAGCTCAGAATGGGATTATTGCCCCTGGTAAGGAAAGGTGGAGATACCGGAAGCTCTTGTCTCTGCCAGGTGAAGGTGCAAAAAAGCAAAGTAGGACACCAGCAAAGTCTGCACCTTTTGCCATCTTGATCTCAATTACCTATGTTATAGAGTAATAGTATCACGAAGCTTCTCTGCTGAGGGGTTGAGAATGTAAGTTAACAGACAGAAAATTGGAGAAAAAGAGGGGCTACAGGATAGCCATCATTTTGGCTCTAGTCCTTCAAGGTCAGTGAGGACTCAGGACATAAGAGAACCTGTGCTGTAACATCCTGTAGCTCAGTGGTTTCCCAAATTTTCTGGTCAAGGAGATTTTGGGACCTCAGAGGAAAGGGATAAATGAAGTATAGTGTGCCTAGGGAGAGTCACCTGGGGAGAAAACGTTCTCTCAAGCTTTCACAGAGAGCAAACTGATCAAGCAATGGCCGTGACTTGTCCTGATGGCTGACACTGACAATAGTTCCACAAAGCACTGTATCTGGTTCCAAAGTTAACCCTGAGGCGATTGGACCCTGGTAAACACAAATGATGAAAGTTTTGTTAGACAGGTCTTTCTTTAACTTGCCCTTGATCACCCAGCAGAAAAGCTTAATTATGAGATAAAACTCAGAGCTAGATTAGTATGGTGAGCTTTAAGAGGCTTAAATCAACAGCCTTAAATGTTGCCAGTTTCACTGGTAACCCACTGCCATTATGAAACATTAGACTATGTATACAACTACTTCCTCCTAGTTAAAGGAGAAGAATGTTGTAATGTTCTGTGTCGGTGCCAAAAGAAATGACGAGAAGACCTGATGAATTTAGCTCAGAGGTTTCACTGAGATTGTCTTTCTTGAAGTAAGCTCCGATCCTCAGAAGTATCTCACTTTTATTTGGGGTCAAGGAAGGCACTCAGGTGCAGAATCACTTTAGCAAAGAAATGTTACAATCTCTGACCTCCATTTGCCCAATGCTAGGTTCACACAAATACTAATTACAAAGGTTTCAAGCAAGGGAGGAGACTGCTAATGGAAAGCCTTCAGGGTAAGCTGTTATCTTTCTCCTTGTATCTCAGCTTTCTAGGATTCCCAAACCATTGCTGTCCCTGGGCTTTGTTTTATTGCTCTTTGTCTTGTGAGATGCTACTTACATATCTCTACAGAAGAAAACTTTTTCTTTTTTTTCTTTCTTCTTTTTTTCTCCTCCTCCTTCTTCTTCTCCTTTTTCCTCCTCCTCTTTCTTTTTCCTTTTCTTCTTTTCTGAATGAATATCAATTAGAATATTTATCACATCTACACCCTGTACCCTGTATAACTTTTATGAGGACAACAATATACAGTGTGTCAGTGATTGGGAGTGTGCTACTAACATGTTTTGAAGCTCTCTCATATTGTTATCTCTTATTAAAATTAATAAAAACGTAATAAAAAACAACAAAAAAACTCTTGGGAATGTACTACTAACGTGTTTTGGAAAAAAATCCAATTGGAAGAAAAAAAATTTGAATAAAATCATACTAAGATATTCAGAAGTCAGATTGTTCAAAACTAATTGTCAAGAACAAAATTAAATATCATCTTATTCCACATTGTAAAAAATGTGCAAGAGGGGCCCGGCCGGATGACTCAGTGTTTTAAAGCTCCTCCTTAGGAAAGCTTAGGAGGCTGTAGGGACCGCAGTTTGATCCCCGACACCACATGCTGCGCCAGCCCTGCCCTCAGGGCAGCTGAGCCCGCCACAAAAATAAAATAAATAAACAAACAAACAAAAGTTCTGAAACAAGAAAAAAAAAATTAAAAATATTTTTTAAAATGTGTAAGAAACTAGGCTAATTAATTGAAAGGACAGAAAGAGGAAAATGAACGACCTATTTGTGCATGAAAGACAAGGAAAAAGTAATATAATGGCAATATTACAACGGAAAATGGAAATATTCTTATTTTTTGTTTTTTTAATTAATTAATTGACTGGTGCGACCACTATGGAGAGCAGTGTAAAGACTCCTTGCAAAACTAGAACTAGAAACCCTATCCAATCCAGGTATCCCCCTCCTGGGAATTTTCCCAGAAGAACTGAAAACATCATATCGCAGTGATATCTGTGCACCTACATTCATAACAGCACAATTTGTGATAGCCAAATCTTGGAAACAACCAAAATGCCCATCATCTGAACAACTGTTGAAAAAGATGTGGTGTTTCTATACAATTGACTGTTACTCAGCTATAAAGAATGATAAACTACAAGACTTCATATAGGTAGATGCATCTTGAACGTATATTCATAAATGAAGTAAACCAGACCTATGTGTGTAAATATCATATAGTCTCCCTAGTGTAAGAACCCAAAAGAATAAATAAATTAATTAAATAATTAATTTTAAGTACTTTTAATAAAGAAATAAGAAACAGTTTCAAAACACGGTAGTAACACATCTACAATGAATGATATAATTCGTATTGTTGTCTTCATAGTAGTTGTTCAGAGTAGAAGATGCAGACATGATAACTCTTCTAAACACTATTGATACAAATATTTGTTCTTATGGAACTAACAGAAAGTAGTTGTACACATAGAGCAATATTCCATAATAGTAGTGTGTTATTGGCAGAACTGGCAATGTTGGAAGCTGTTGACTTTAGCCTTTTACAGCTCAGCATACTAATCTGGTTTTACTATTTATGTCTTGTGATTAAACTTTTCTGCTCGCTGGATAAGGCAAAGTTGAACCAAGACCTATACAACAAAACATGTAATTTTTATGTCTGACAAAGTCAGTCAAATTCCCTCAGGATTTACCTTGAAATCTTGAGAAAAATAAATAAAGAAAGAAAGAAAGAAAGAAGGAAGGAAGGAAAGAAAGAAAGAAAGAAAGAAAGAAAGAAAGAAAGAAAGAAAGAAAGAAAGAAAAAGAAAGGAAGCAAGACTAAATCTCTTGGAATAGAAAGTAGGGGGAATTCTTTAAAATATATGGATAGGACATTTCATGAACACACATCAAACTGCACAGGAAATTCTTTGTTTCCCTCATGGGAAATTCTTAAAACAATAAAAAAAAAATGGCACCTCCTCTTACTAAGAAGTATCTGTATGTCAAAGGTAATCATCAACAGCGTGAAAATACAGCCCACAAAGTTGGAAAACCTCTTAAACAATAATCATGTAGACAAAGGTCTTCTGTCCAGAGTATATAAAAAGCTAAAAAAAAAAGGGCCCCAAATTTAAAGACCCAGTCTGAAGTTGGGCATCTGAGATGAATTCATACTTTTCTGAGGAAGAAATACAAGAGACAAATAATTACATGGAAAAATTCTCCAGATCAGTGGCCATTTGAGAAATGCACATTAAAACAAACCTGAAATACCATCTTACTCCAAAAAGAATGGCTATCATAAAGAAATCAATTGATAATTAATGCTGGAAAGGAATGCCTCTCCACCGCTACAAGGAATATAGATTGGTAAAATATGGAAGTCAGTGTGGTTATTTCTATTAAATCTAGAATTGGAAATCACATTCAGTCCTGCTATTCCCACTCTGGATATTATCCCAAGAGTAATGACAACATTGGACCACAATGTTATATGTGCAACCATATTTATAGTAGCACAATTTGTCATAGCCAAATCTTGGGAGCAATGAAAATGTCCGTTACCTGAAGAATGGATGAAAAAGTTGTAGTGCCTTTATACGTGGAGTATTTCTCTGCTATACAGAAAGACAAACAAAGCATTCATAGATAATTGAATACAACCAGAGGCTACACACATGAGAAAAAAACAGTCTGACATGTGCAAATATTATACAGTCTCCCTAGTGTAAGAACCCAAAAGAAGAAATAAAACCCAAAGGTTATAACAGATATAGTAAAACTGAAAGAAATTAAACTTAATTCTTAACAAATCAACATGAGAGAATGGAGAAACGATACGAATAAAGATAGGGGCAAAATTGTGCAATTGTTTATGCAGGATGGCACAGTTGATTGTACTAAAATTTCCATCAGTTTTTTGAAAATCACAGTTAATGTGTGTAATTTTCAGCTTCACTAACTGTATGCTGACCTCTGTCAACTAAGCAACTATAGCAAGGCCAGCAATGTGTAATACAAAACTCATGCTTGAATACTTGTCATCTTGGTCTTCTTCTAAATGTGTATGGTTTCTAATATCATGTTAATTATTATACTGTCTTCAAAATATATATTTAAAAAAGAGAAAAAGAAAAGGAACAAGAACAAAATTTTAATGTTTCTGAATAATATGTTGTAATACTCCCTCATATGTCCAATCTTGCATGACCCTGTGAAGCTGAGCAACAGATTTGGTGATAAAGGTAAATTGTTATTCAGCTCTTCTTCTCAATATCTATAATATATGTATTGGTGGATTTTACCCTGTTTCTGTCCTTGTTTTTCATTTTTATTCTTGCTTTTCTCTTTTAATTTTCAAAATGAAATAACAAAGTTAAGTTTAATAATAAAAACAAGATACAGTGGAGAGACCTTGGTGTTGGATGCTTGGCCTGCAGGGACAGGAAGTTGGCTGTCCTGAATTTCTCTGTTCTACATTTTTGATCTTAAGAATATATATATACTCAAGGGGTTCAGAATGAAGGAAAATAACTCTTCTGAGAAGGAGCTTTGGAGATTGCTCCCTGGAGAAACAGAAGGCAAGAATTGGAATGGGACTCACTAAGCACCCCGGCCCAGCCAGCAAGCAGCAGCATCAGAGATAATCCAGCCAGAGATGATCCTTTTGGACTGGTAGGCTTCTGACTTCGTCAACCTCTTCACCCATCCTTAGAACAGATCTCTGTCTTCGACATCCAGGTGAGCTGCTCAGAATTATGTCAGTAAAGCCAGCCAGGTGATTGAGAGCCTTGTATTTAATGCATTGGGAAGAAGGGTAGATATTTTACCATCATTTCATTCTGGAGAACAGTAAGTAGAGCACCTGCATGAGTTGATGAGAAGAAGGCCGAAGTGTGCTCTCAAACGCTTGTCACTATCATGACACAATCTTGTATACATTTATCTGTCATATGCATTGGTGTTGAGACACAGCTGGCTCACATTGTGCTGGTCTTACACTCTCCACTAGGACTGAGTCCATTTTTCCATCAGAGCAGAAACTGACCATTCCATGAATTCTTGGGGTGCTGTTCAGGAGTGCTCTTGGTGACTTAATGAATGGTGCGACCTTATTTTCTTACTTTTAAAAGTCAGAAGTACCACACTGAAGCTGTTAGTAGGAGCAAGGTACTTTCGGTGGTCGCTGAAGACTGTCTGCTGTCTGTGCTGTAATGTGGTCTCAGCTCTTTGGGTGACTGTGTCCTTATCTCTTCTTAAAAGCACTCTGGTTCAGTGGAACAGGGAATCACTTAAATGATCGTCTTCTAACTAAGTCATTTTTCCCAAGAACCACTTCCAAAGACGTTAGTTGATGTTGTAAGGTGCACTTGCCTAAGAATTCAACTACGAATTTTCTTTTGAACATACGTCAATCCATAATCATCACTCGTTCTGTTAGGATTTCTGCTGTACTTTGTATGCCACTGAACAGAGAACTATTGTCCACTCGGTATAGGAAACTGTGAGGACTCTGAGGAAAAAGGTGGAGATTCAGAAAACCTTCCTGAACAGACCCCAAGTGTCCAGGTTTTGCTTTTTAAGGTTACCTAATATTTTAAATAGGAGTGATAAGAATAATGTGATAAATAACAACAGTAACACACCACTACCCATTTCCTCTTCCCAGAACTAAGAAATATGGGAATTTGGCATATCTTACTCAGGTCTTTTAAAATTAAACAGGAAAAGAAGACAGACATGGACGCTACCACCTTGGCATTTACTTCCATCCTCTCCTCCCTTTTCTAAGGACACACCATATTGGATGTAATGGGGTTTTCCATGCACGGCTTTATGCGATACTTTTCATCATAACGAAAAGATAGTAACTGTAACTTAGGGAAAGCAGATGTATGTTGTGACAATATAAGGGAATATCTTGGTAGTTAAGATTTATGAAGCCCAGATTAAGAAGAATGTCAATAACAAATGGCAAGTACAATTTCATAGTGTTATATTAAATATGACTTATTTATGCAATTATTAATGATTCTATTGTCCTGGGGATTGAATTTGCAGGCTTCACCCTGAACTATATCACAGCCTTTTTTTTTTTTTTTTTTTTTTTTTTGCCTTGAGGTGAACTCACAAAATCACTAAATTGCCCAAACTGAGCTCTGATTTGGCAATCTCTCTGACTGAGCCCCTTGAGGCACTGGAACTACAGGTGCACCTCGCTCCGTTTGTCTTCTATTAAGTGTTTACAAGGGAAAACATAGCAGAACTATTATTCACCAAAATGCAATCAAATAGAACAATAAAGTGTATCATGGAAATGCGGTTAATTTCTCTTTTTTTAATCAATGATTTGAAGGCCTTTTTTTTTTTTTTTTTTTTTTTTTTTTTTTTTTTTTTTTTTTTTTTTTTTTTTTTTTTTTTTTTTTTTTTTTTTTTTTTTTTTTTTTTTTTTTTTTTTTTTTTTTTTTTTTTTTTTTTTTTTGCTGGGTGATGATATGAAGGCCTTTTATTAGATGATCTCAGCAAATTTTAGCATGGACCCTGTTTCAGATTCCGAGTAGCCACGAGCGGAAAACATGAAGAGTATCTAAAGTGAATAAACACAAAGAAAATATGTAATACATCCTGCTTGTCAAACAGTTAGAACAAAAATACATAGCATACATACTGCTTGTCAGTTAGATTTTTGCTCCCCCACCCCCGTACATCTGGCTAGTTTTTCCCTATTTATCTGGCTTTTTCTTCCTGTTATTACTTAGGGTCAGTGCTTTTTGAGGGTAGATTTCCTCTTTATGGTTCCTTGTTTTGCACATAGGCTTGTTTTTGCAATTCTGGGGTCAGCTAAATTTTTGTGCCAATACTTATGCTAAGAGTCTGAGTTTGGCCATCACATTTCCCACTGGTTTTAGTGCATAGATCAAATCATTCATTCTTTAGTTGAAAGGTTTTCATGCCCGTCTCCGGGATCATTAGTTTTACAGATTGAATCTTGCCTTGTGTATAAGTGTGGTTAATTTCTAAGGGAAGGGAAAAATTCAACTTTGTGCAAAGACACATAGTAAAAATATAAAATATGAGGTATATAGAGTAAAAATATTTAAGGTTCTCAAAATGATGGTTTGCGACAAGTACACTGTAATTTTTTTTTTTTACATGACAGCTGAAGGACTCATCTATATGACAGTTCCCATTTAGAAATGAGGGCACAGAGCCCTCTTATCCGGCTAAAGACTGATCTGATTTGGAAATCTATTAGTGAATTTTAGTTCAAGTTCAGAATGTGTGAATCCATTTTGACATTAAAGGATCATCACTGTCAGAGCCGTTCTTCTTTTTTTTTTCTAGGGGAGACAGGCCGTTGGTCTCCGGGGACCTTCCCTTTAGGAAGCCTGATGAAGTTTTTGATACTGTGAATCTGTCTTTTGAACAAAGAGATTGTCTTTATTTCTTTCAGATTTCATAGTTCTTTGGAACTTTTTCTATACTTACTGATATTCTACCTATCTCATTGAGGGAAGATGCACCCTTAGAGTGAGGCGGAGAATTTCAACATTATTACTCTGGTCCTCTCAGAAACATACCGGTCACTACACCAGTTTGTTTCTATCTGTGAGGGAGATATTTATAGATAACGCTTTAACCACTGCTCTTATCCAAGTGGGTGGGTTGTTTCTGTAGGCTGCATCTTATGGACATCTTGAGTAGAAGAAATCATTTCTAAAATTAAGGGAAATTTTGAGGCCATGTCTGAATAGAAGCTGCAAATGTTACAAAGGGAAGGTGAGACCTTCAGGGTCATAAGGAATGCTAACTGTGTGTTCTCCAGAGCCATTGTCAGAAACCAGCAGAGAGTGTCAGCTGGGGATTCAGGCACAGTCTTTGGCAAGCAATAGGAACTGTGTGTCCATGATAAAGGTTTATGGGACTAACGGTGTCCATACTGTGAAAAGGATTTTAGACAATTCTGGGGCAGATCAAAGTAGGGAACTATTTCTCTAGTAAACAGAATCAATAAGATCATTCTGTGAAAGCCTTCAGCACACCATACGGTGTCAATCCCTTCCCTTTGGGGCCCCATAATCTCCTTGAACAGAAAATTTGGGAAACCACTGAGTTATAAGATGTTACGGCAGAGATTCTCTTATGTGTTAAGTCTTCACTGACCTTGAAGGGCTAGGACTATGTATACAACTATCTTTCTTTCTTTCTTTCTTTCTTTCTTTCTTTCCTTCCTTCTTTCTTTCTTTTTTCTTTCTTTCTTTCTTTCTTTCTTCTTTCTTTCTTTTTTTCTGTCTTTTTGAGATAGGGTATTGCTACGCAGTTCAGGATGGCCTTGAGCTTTTGTAGTCAGGGCCGGTCTTGAACTCACAGTGATCCTCCTGCCTAAGCCTCCCAAGTGCTGGGATTACAGGCATGCACCATCACATCTGGCTCTAACTGCTTTTTATTAGTTCAATAAGAAGAAATTTTTTGTATGAACATGATTAGAGAAACTGTCATGTCTGCATCCTCTGCTTTGTGTAACTACAAGAACAACAATTTGCATTGTATCAATTATTGGGAATGTACTGTTAATGTGTTTTGAAACTTTTGCTTTGTTATTTCTTATTAAAAGTAATTAAAAAAAAAAAGCCAGGTGTGGTGGTGCACGCCTGTAATCCCAGCACTCGGGAGGCTGAGGCCAGAGGATCGGTGCGAGTTCGAGACCAGCGTGGGCTACAAAAGTGAGCTCAAGGCCAGCCTGAACTACATAGCAAGACCCTGTCTCAACAAGACAAAAAAAAAAGTAATAAAAAAGAAAACATGCAAAAATATAAGTTAATTCTTACTCTTATTTGTGCAGTAAGTACAGATATACTTTATAAGACTCGCCTTACTTTCAGCTACACACAAACACAACTTTTGAAAGTTTTAAAGAGGATTCATTTCATAAGTGTGGGACTTACTGTATTTGAAAGCATTAGTGCATTTTAAATGAATTATTCTTTGTTACTGTCTCAGGAATTGGTTCAGAGATTAAATGAGCTATTGTTTTCTACACAGTGAAAGAATATAGAGGTGATGTAGATAACAAGAATGGAGGAAGGAAGTGAGCAAAGATCTGAACACTACTGTGGCTCACAATATAAATTGGAACAAATTTAAATCACTGCTTTTCAAATGTTAGAGATACCAGGTTCTGGAGCACTTCCTGAAACACATATTGCTTGCCCACGTTCCAGAACTTACTACAAATCATATCCCAGTATTATTAAATTTTTCATATCTAACAAACTCTGAGGTGATGCTCTTTTTGCTTCTATATAAATCATTTACTTGATATCTTTTTCGTCCCATACATTCTATTAAGATTCATGAGGATTATGGAACCCCTAAACCAGACAGACGCTTTAGAATTCTTTCTCCTGGGATTGACAGATGACCCAGTACTACAGCCTCTCATCTTCAGCCTGTTCCTGTCCATGTACCTAGTCACCATCATGGGGAATCTGCTCATCGTCTTGGCCGTCAGCTCTGACCCCCACCTCCACACGCCCATGTACTTCTTCCTCTCCAACCTGTCCATCACTGACATCTGTATCAGCACCACCACGGTCCCCAAGATGCTGGTGAGCATGCAAACCCAGGACCACAGCATCACCTACACAGGCTGCCTGGCTCAGATCTGCTTTGTCCTGAATTTTGGTGCTTTAGAAAATTGTCTCCTTGCAGTGATGGCCTATGACCGCTATGTGGCCATTTGCCACCCTCTGAGGTACACAGTCATCTTAAGCCAAGCCCCGTGTGTCCTGCTGGTTGTGCTCTCCGTGTTCATTACCACTGTGAATGCTCTGCTCCACACTCTCATGGTGCTGCGGCTGTCCTTCTGCACAAACCTGGAAATTCCCAGCTTCTTCTGTGAACTTGTTCGGGTCATCAAACTCTCCTGCTCTGATACCTTCATCAATAACCTTCTGGTATATTTGGTGACTACCCTATTCGCTGGTGTTCCCATTTTGGGGATTATTTTCTCTTATGTTCAAATCGTCTGCTCCATTTTGAGAATTCCATCAAGAGGTGGAAGGTATAAAGCATTTTCTACCTGTGGGTCTCACCTTTCAGTTGTGTCCTTGTTCTACGGGACAATATTTGGAGTATACATGAGTTCTGCTATCAGTGACTCTTCGGTTAAGAATACAGTGGCTTCAATGATGTATATTGTGATCCCCCAAATGCTGAACCCCTTTATCTACAGTTTGAGAAACAGGGAAATACAAGGTGCTTTGACCCATCTCTTCGGTAGGATACCTTTTCACGGACTGTGTCCTTAGTTTTGTGTTTGAGTTTGTACTATAAGTTAGTATGAAAGAAATAATGATGAATTAGAATGCCTCAGACATAACATAAATCCTTCCAAAATTATAGATCACATGTTGGACAAATATGTCTTTAACTCAGTGGTTCTCAACCTTTCTAATGCCGTGACCCCACAATACAGTTCCTCATGTTGCAGTGACCTCAAGCCAAAAAGTAATTTTGATGGCTACTTCAAAACTGTAATTTTGCTACAGTTATGATTTGGAATGGCTTTAGGTGGCCCCTGTGTTTTAGTCGTTCAAACTCCACCGGGGTTGCGACCCACAGTTTGAGAACCACTGCTACCTAACTTTTATTTTTGTTGAACTCTCTAGTGTTTTAGGTAACGATTTCAATCTACAGATTCCATTTTACTGCTCTGCCTCCATTGAAGCAGGACCTTAGATGCAAGGGCGTGATCTGTTTTAAAGAAACTGTAAGGTTCCATCTCAGAAGAAGGAGATCTGTAGTAGCTAGATTCTGTGGGGGAAATCAGGGCGATGTTACTACTTTGGAAGGAAATGACCTTCTATATTCAATTATGTAATTACTGAGGTGTTTCTTCAAAATAGCATCTTTGTGATGTTACCTCAGCATTGACCCTGTTTAGTTTCATTACATATGAAATTTATATAGTTACAGTAGCTCAGTCGACTGAGACAATTTTGATATAATGAACCTTCATGAGAAAAAGATGGTGTGAAGTCTCAAATAAAAGAAATTGAAATTGTAATACACTGGTTAAATGAAGAGAATTTTCATTCATTACAAGCACAGGAGCAGTAGGGAATGCATAGGTTAAGGGATTAGGGTTTCACTGAGTCCTACATGAAAAGTCCTTTCTTAGGATTTCCTTTTCTCCGAGAATCCAGTTGACTATAACAGAGGGCAGGCAGTGTTTTGTGCAAGGTAGTTCTGCCATGAGTTGAATGATTACTGTTAAAATGAAACTTTTACATTCTAACTCTTGTCGCTTGGATGTATAATTTTCCATGCTAAGAAGTTGAATGGTTCTTCTGTGAATAAGTGATCTTTTAAGAGAAATAGCTCATCCAAGATAATTTGGATGTCCCCAACATACAATTCATATGTTCTTATAGAGTACAAAGATAAATCAGACAAATAGAACCAGTGTTTGACTGCTAGTGTTATACCTACTTGTCAAAAAACACTTATTTCAGGGGGCCCTGGCGGGATGGCTCAGTGGTCTAAAGTGCCTGCTTAGGAAAGCTTGGGCGGCTGCAGGGACCACGGTTCGATCCCCGGCACCACATGCTGTGCCAGCCCTGCCCTCAGGGCAGGCTGAGCTGGCCATAAAAATAAATACATAAACAAAAGTTCTGAAACAAGAAAAATAAAATAAAATAAAATAAAAAGTTTAAAGAAAAAAAAAACCTACACTTATTTCATGGAAGTATAATACATTAGCTGAATTCAGTAGCACATGTCTGTAATCCTAGCTCCTCTGTAAGTTGAAACAGAAACACCAGAGGTTGGAGGTCAGCTTGGGCAACTTAGTGAGTCTCTATCTCAAGAAAAGAAAAGAGAAAATCGTAATGGGTTGTTATCCCTTAGATATGCTTGTGCAATTTATGATATTATCTCTTGGGCCTTAATGAAGTCCAGTGATAATGAGTCAATGTAACTTGTTACTGAAATAATAATAATAATAATAATAATAATAATAATAATAATATTCTGTTGTGCTAAACACTGAGCCTCACTTACATTATGCAAGTGCGCTTTCCTGAGACACATCCTCAATGTTTGATTGTTATTTTCTTGACTGCAATCCAATATTCCATCCTGGTTTTGAGTTTCCTATTTATTCATGTTTTCAGTGCTCTAAATTTCATACCTTATTTCATGACAATAAAAATATGTCCTCTTGACATTGATGAAATTTTTTTTGTCTTTTTTGAGACAGGGTCTCTCTATGCAGTTGAGGCTGGCCTTGAGCTCACTTTTGTAGCCCAGGCTGGTCTCGAACTCACACCGATCCTCCTGCCTCAGTCTTCCGAGTGCTGGGATTACAGGCATGAGCCACCATGCCCCGCTATACTGATGAAATTTAGACAGCTTCTTTTATACTGTTGGGAGGGAAAATGACCAACTATCTTTTTTTCATGCCTTTTTGTATGAGTTGATGTTATCCATGAGGGTGAAGCTGCTGACTACAAAGACAGTGTTTTATTTAGTCATGACATGCAAAGATATGAAATTTGTTAAAATCTAGTCCTGATCTCGCACAACACATAGTTGTCCTCAAGTAGAGGCATAAGTTCAGTGATGAAGACTAACACACTGTCTCTAAGTGCACATGGACTCTTAAATAAAAAGCAATCTGCAGACTCATCTTGTTATTACTTGTTCATTTATTCAAAAATATTTTCCTAGAAATCACTACACAGCCTCTTTTTCTCCTTCCATATTTTCCTGAGGTCAAGTGAATAATATTTTATGCTAATTACTCCTCTGCTAGATGCCTCTGCTCATGCTAATCAACACCCAGCCTCCACTCCTCAGTATAGTTTTTGACATCTACATGGTGTTAGGGAGAATGTCATAACCCTATCTACCAAAGAAATTTATTTTTGAAATTTATTGCAGTTTCTTTTCAGAAACTTCCCGGTAATTCTAAGTGCAGTCTTGGGTGTAGGCATTTATTATGTTACTTGAGCATGAAATATCCATGCTAAAGTAAGAAACTAGGTCTGCAGACCTCACTAGCTTGAAATAAGAAAAAAAATGATTAAAATTGTAATGCAAAATAAAATAAGGAACTCCTGGAAGAAATTAGAGAATAAATTTCTTAAGTAATTGGACTAAACTTGATATTTTACCAAATATATTCATTACAAATTTTGGAAAATATTACTTCAGACTAGCAGCAAAAGTGGTCAACATATCTGATAGACTATGTAGGATGACGTGAACTTCTTTGTCTCTTTTGATTATTCTTCGTGTGAATAATCTCTTTTGATTATTCTTCGTGTTTTCTGCAAATAGCAGAACTACTACCACTTTCTTCATGATTCCTATGACAGGGGGTATTGTTTATCAACACTTACTCTATGAATTTCCTTTCGAGTCAAATGTGTTTGTTGTATACAGTGTACTACTGGATTTTTGTTCTTGATCCTCTCTGCCAGTCTGTTTCTTTTGATTGACCTCAGTCAAAAATGAATTGGGAGGGGCTGGAGAGATAGTGCCATGGCACACGTGCCTGCCTGGCAAGTGAAAGGTTGTGAGTTCGAACCCTGGTCCTGCAAAAAAAAAAAAAAGAATTGAAAGGCCATTTACATTAATGGTTATAACTGGCATGAATTGGCTTGTCTTTGTTGTGTTATTTTCCTACTTTTCTCCTTTGTTTAATCGGTTTTTCTGCTTCATGGTTCCTTTATATTATTGTTCTTGAAGCGGTGGTCATTTTTATCTCTTTCTAGAACATCTTTGAGTGCATGGAGAAGAAAAGAAAAAAGACAAGAATAAAAATGAAAGCAAAATGGAAAGAAAGGAAACGTGCCAATTGTCAGCGAGGGAGCTACTCACGTCTACAGAATTTACTGCCGGTCTGTAGCGTCCTTTCTTTGTAGGACGGGCAACATATGTCCCAATTCTATTCTATATTGTTTGATTTAAGTACTCTATTGTGGCATAATTTTTTTTTCTTCTTTTAAGATTCCAGGTGTTGTGAGCGGCTCCTCCCAATCCAGTGACTCATAGGCATTTGAATGGGGTGGCTGTCTTATTAAGACCTCTGTCTACGTTTACTTAATCTATTGGTCTTTTATGTCAAACTCATTTTAATTTCAGGACACGTGTCCTTCCCCCTTTTACAAACTCCTCTGTTTCAGTCAAGTTTCTCAGAGTGTTTGGCAAAATAGTAAAATATTGCATGCTCATTGACAGGAAGACCCAACATTGTGAAAATTGCCATACTCCTAAAATTGTTAGACAGATTCAGTGCAATCCCAATTTAAAACCATTAGTATACCTCACTGAGCTAGAGAAAACTTTTCTCAAATTGATTTGAAACCAGAAGAGAGCACTCTTTACTGCTCTGTGTCATCAATTGTATGGAAGTTATGAACATAATGCATTTTTATTATATAAAAATTCAAATAAGGCAAATAAAAGATTTTTTAAAAGTTCAAAAAGATAAACAAGTAAACCTGTAGAACTTACCATGGTAATACATGAAAATAATATGTGGCAGATATATTTTTGAGCTTCTAATATGATAAATATTGGTAGATATATCTGCTGGTATGCTGGAAACCTGCCTACGAAAAATGTCTAGTGGTTTTGTACGGTTTTTGCTTCAATAAAACTTGCTTATCTGAAAAAAAAAAAAAAGAATATCAAAAGTAATCCTAGAGAACAAATGAAAAGCAGAAAGAATCACAATCCCTGACCTCAAATTACACTATAAAGCAGCAGTTCTCAACCTGTGGGTTGCAACCCCAGCAGGGGTTGAATAACCAAAACACAGGGGTCACCTGAAGCCATCGGAAAATACATATTTAAACCCATGCTATGCCATGGTTAAATGTTATTCATTGTAATTAGTAATTTGAAGTAGCCACCAAAATTATTTTTTGGTTTGGGGTCACCGCAACTTGAGGAACTGTATTGCAGGATCACAGCATTAGAAGGGTTGAGAACCAATGCAAAGCTACCCTGATAAAGTCAGCATGGTACCAGCATGGAGACAGACCTGAGGATTAATGGAACAGATTACAAGATGCAGACACAACTGCAAACACATTCAGCCAGAATATCTTTGGCAAAGTAGCCAAACATGAGCACCTGAAAAGATAGTCTCTTTAATAAATGGTCCTGGAAAAACTGGTTTCCCCCACGTCAAAGGCCAAAACAAGACCCATGCCTACCAACATGTGCAAAGCTATAATCAGAATGGATTAGAGATTTAAATATTAAAGCAGAAATTCTAAATCTTCTGGAGGAAAATGTAGGTAGGTATTGTGAAGACAGGGGTAAGTAAGGAGTTCTTGAACAAAACCAAACTGCTTGGGGCATACTTCAAAAAACCAACAAGTAGGATCTCATCTTTTTAAAAGTTTCTACACTTGAAAGCCAATCTCCAAAAGAACAAAAAGAAAACCCATGAAGTAGGAAAAAATGTAGCTAACTGTTGCTCCTGAAAAGGCCTTCTATCTAGAACACATAAAGAATTTTCAAAAAGTTAGGAACACCAAATTCAATGACCCAGTCCAAAAATGGGCATCTGAGATGAATATACATTTCTCACATGAAGAAATTAAATGTCAAGTAAATACATGAAAAATGTTCAGCATCTTTGCTCTTTCAAAACATGCAAATTAAAACAACACTGGGATTCCATGTGACCCCAGAAAGAATAGCTAACATCAAGAAGTCAGCCAGTAACATATGCTGGAGAGGCTGTGAGGAAAAAGCAACTCTTCCTCACTTTTGGTGAGAGTGCATACTGGGACAACCGCTATGGCTATCAGTATGGAGATTCCTTCACATGCTAAAATTAGAGTTCCCAATAAAGCCAGCTATTTCTCTCCTGGGTATTTTTTTCAGAAGATCTGTATACTTATAGCACAAAAATATATGAGCACCCATGTTTATAGAAGCACAGTTTTCTCACAGCTATGTCTTGGAAGCAAATCAGAAGCCAGTCAACTGACAAGTGGATAAAGAAGATGTGGTATTTTTACACAATAGAGTATTATTCATCCAAAACAGGATAAATTTGAGTCTTTGGTCAGTAAATTGATACAGCAAGAAAATATACTGTAAAGTGAAATAAATCAGACCTACATGCAAAAATATCATATTGTCTCCTTATTTTGAGAACTTGAGAGAGAAAAATGGAATCTGAAGGGGAAAGTAGATCCTGGAGGAAGAAAATGAGCTTATACACAGGAAAAGGAAAGAGTTACTGAGTTAATAAGGAGAGGAAGTGGGGTAAGGAGTTTTTATATATATATATTTCTATATACTTTATTTTTATTTTTTTAATGAAAGAAAGAGATTTTTATTTGTGGATGGAGCATATAACCATTTTGAGAACCATCACTGAAAGCAGAAAGAAGTAGCTAGAGGAATCTTTGCAACTTCTTTTAAGATGTGAGAAGTTATAGGTGCTTCTTTATTGACAGGAAAGATCTAGTGGGTGGGAAGTCCATCCGTGATGACAGAGAGGAGGCGGCTGCCCAAGCACAGGTGTGGAGAGAAGAGGACATAGGAAGAGGAGCTTGGGAATATTTCTCTAATTCATTTCTGTTCCCACAGTGGGGCCTCAGCAAAGTGAGGAGGAGGAGGCTGGGTGCATGTTTTGCACCAAACAGAAACCCAGGACAGGCACAAGATATTGAGGAAAGGTGCCACGTGGAAAGAGGTTTTTTTTTTTTATGTATGTAAGGAAGATGGTTTGGACAACTGTACCATGCATTTCTGCTGGTTTATGGAAAGAAGCATTTAATGCTTCAATTTATTTCATCTTTGTTTTTGAATTGTTTGCCCTTTTTGTCTTTATTCCTTATATATTTGTTTCTCCTTCCAATTTTACATGCATATGTCTGGTAATATGAATAACTGGTTGCGACACAATGCAATGTACGAGAAGAAATGCTTTAACATTTATATCATTTCATGAAGTGAAATTTTGTATCATCTGTAAATTTTTCTGTCCTAATTCTGAGTTATGAGTCAAAGAGCTCAGTGGATTAAAGCGTCTTCAAGCAGGGGCAGGGGTCGGTGGGTCGATCCCTGGCCATGCTGACCCTGCCCCCAGTGCATTCTGACATGGCAGTTGAGACCTGTAATCCTAGCTCTTGGGAGACTGCAAACAGGTAGATCACTGCAAGTCTGACTTAGTGAGACTCTGAACACCCTGTAGACCCTTCCCTAAATTACATAATAATAATAATAATAATAATAATAATAATAACTTTTAAGTTATACTACTTAAAAACTGAAAGACTTTGTCTGTGCACTGCCATTCTAGACACCAAATAGTCCATTACAACCTCAAAGAACATTCACTACACATATAAAGAGATGCTTTTATTGATTTTGAGAGCTGCTTCTTGAGATCATACTTTTTTGTGTGTCTAGTTCAGGCTCTACAGGGTCTCATTACACAGGTCCAGCTCATAGTGATCCTCCTAGTACAGGCTCTACAGGGTCTCATTACACAGGTCCAGCTCATAGTGATCCTCCTATTCTCAGCCTCCCAAGGGTCAGGATTATGGCTGGCGCAGCCATGCCCGCTCTCAACTGTTGTCTCACGTACCCCTGGGGCAGGGCCATCAGGGAATGCCTGGGATGGTACCTCAATCCCTTTGTCTGCCTAAGCAGCTGTTTTAATCTGCTGAGTTCTCTGGCCATCCAAAAGATCATATGCTTTTTTTTTTTAATTAATCTTTTCTGTTTTTTAATCATGCTGAGAAAATGGATTTCTGGTGCAGGAAATAATCTATCTCGCCTTTGTTATTGCTGACTAGACAGCTATAAAATTATCTGAGATTTCATTTCACACTCTTCTCTATACTGCAAAGGAACTGAATTATTTAGAAAATACAGCAGAACAGTTTATTTAACGAGGAGCTCTGAGAATTTAGTGTTTGACTCACTCGAATCTCCAAACATGCCCTTGTTGCACATGACCTGTATTCTTGTAATACCAACTTCTGTTGGAGCCTAAAAGAGCCTCCTTGGAACTTATACGGAAGAAGAGAAAGCTTCTGAGGTAAGCATCAGACCGAGTTCATGTTTCTCCGGGAACCTAGAAAATTAAGAGTAAAGAAGGAGGTGCTTACCCTTTATTCCTCTACAAGAAAGGTACTGCCTCACACTAAATTTAAAGAGTTTATGAGGTTAAAACCTCTGCACTTTGAAGAAATTTCAGTTTGCATACAATCCTGTCATATTTAGTTATCTCTCTGCTTTATTTTCCACTCTTTGAAACCTAGAGCTGCTGTACAAAAAGTTATTTTCTACAGAGACTCAAATTATTTATCACTCTTTCCTATATAACAAAGGCTTTTGTCAGATTTTGTGCATCTGCTTGTTATTAATTACCTAGACACATAAAATTTATGTTTCAACTCTTCTCTATTTTCTTAAATTTCATTGGATTTTTTGTTAAATTCTTGTTTGTTAGTTTGTTTATTTATTTATTTATTTATTTAGCAGCACTGGGTTCTGAACTCAGGACCTTTATTTATTTATTTTTATTTTTATTTGTCTTTTTGAGACAGGGTCTCGCTGTGCCGTTCAGGCTGGCCTTGAGCTCACTTTTGTAGCCCAGGCTGGTCTCAAACTCACATTGATCCTCCTGCCTCAGCCTCCCAAGTGCTGGGATTACAGGTATGTGCCACCACGCCCGGTTTAGGACCTTTAAATTAAGCTGGATCCCAGCCTGCCTTTTATCTTTTACTTTAGAAACAGAGCCTCACTTAGTTGCTGGGCTGCCTAGTGTAGGATCATAGTTTCAAATCTTGTCCCTCGTAATACAAAGTACTGGGATTACAGGAATGGAATGCCATGTTGTGTCTTACTTTTTCAATTTTTTTTTCTGGTAGATATACCATAGTAATACTTTATTTTAGTTCTATATTCTATTCTTTTATTGTTTGACCTTAGTATCCATAGTAGTAACTTCCAATATTGAAACTATCACTGATATTCTATTTTCAGATAAATCTTCCTTCTTTTTATTTTACTAATCCCATTAAATGCTTAAGAATATTTTCAATGACTTAATTTGAAGTAGTCTGTTTCGGCTTTGTGCAGAATGTAACACAAATAACTCTAATATGATATTTAATGGATTTTCATTTATGAGGATATGGTTATTTTTTTAATATTGACCACAGTTACAAAAAACTTTTACTTAAGTAGAAAATGGTCTTTGGATTATTTATTTTCTGACAGGCTCAGATCTAGATGGTAAGTACAGCTACAGCTATTCCCTTTCTTTTGGTATTGTGAAATTAGTACCAATTTGGGATATAAATTAATTCATCTGTTTATGATAAGTTATGTTAATGTTTTTGTTCATAACATGCTGTTTAAAATATACATGTGGTTTTGGCTTGTCTTTACTATTGAGACTTCTATGTTCTTCTGGCATAGGATAGGTGTGAAGTTTGCTTTTTGTGTTATAACTAACACTCTGGATTCAGAATTTATTAGGTACATTCAGTATCATATTCATTTAGATTTAGTTGCAGTGTGATAGACCTCACATAAACATCTTAAAAGATGAGGGATCAGGCCGAGGTTTTCCAACATCTAACCCACAAATAAGTGTAGAATTAATGATGTGCCAGGGACATAGAGGAAGAGTAAAGAGAGCTCTATGTGGTTCTCACACAGTCCCTTCCTCCTGATGCTCTATCTCTGCTTGCCCTCGCACACTGGTCTCTCAAATCCTCTCCTCTACAAACTCCTTAGCAGAAAGAATATTTGTGTACCTCGTTCCCATGGTCTAGGATGTTTACTCTTTCCTTATCTCGCCTGACTAAGCATAAGCCATCATTCTTGCCTTGACACTTACATGTTTGTTTAAGAGAAGACTGTCCTACATACCTTTGTACAACAAATTATTTCCCAATAACTTTTTCTATCTTTAGTTCCCATTCTATAGATGTTCATAATGTTTCCTATCACAGAAATGGTAAACTCTTGTTTTCATACTTACCATTGATCGTTTAATTTATTAAGATGACTTGATTTGTGGAAGTTTTCAATGTTTCCCGTTAGTCCCCAAACATATTAACTATGGTTATTTTACCTTATTTTATGTTTCTTTGTTAATTTCTTTTTTTATTGCATTTAATAAGAAATAATGTGACAGTTTCAAAACATGTTAGTGGTACATTTCCAATATTTGATACAATGCATATTGTTGTCCTTCTAGAAGTTATACAGAGCACAGGGTGTAGACGTGATAATTTTTCTAATCATTATTGGTACAAAAAATTTGTTCTCATTGAACTAAGAGAAATTAGTTGTATACATAATCCAATGTTCTATAATCACAGTGGGTTATTAGCAAAATTGGCAATGTTGGAAGCTATTGATTTAAACATTTTATACCTCAGCATACTAATCTAGTTTATGTTTGGTGCCTTGTGGTTAAACTTTTCTGCTGGGTGGTTAAGGGCAAGTTAAAGCAAGACCTGTATAACAGAACATGTAACTTTTGTATCTTTCAAGGTCAGTCAGATTCCCTCAGGATTTACTTCGAAACCATGCACCATGCTTTGTAGAATGGTTGTCAGTGTCAGCCATCTGGATGAGTCACAGTCATTGATTGACCAGTTTTCTCAAACAGAGAGCAAACTTTCAAATGTTTATGAAGGGTGCTAGGGAAGAGGAAATTTGATTAGGTGTACTCATACAAAGAAGAAGTCAAAATAACTTAGAAGTTGTAACACAAGTCAGATTTCTGCTGAACTAAAGAATGTTCGAATAATTACAAATGTTTGAAATGAAAATGATCTATAACTTGCCTATATCAATCACTGTACTGTGAATGTCTCACGGAGGGTAGGGGACACACATCCAAGTATGATTGGTGACATGTTATTTCCTGAGGTGACAGCTGTTTGTGTTTCCAACATAGCCTGTGCTCTTTCTTAAGTAAAAATAAATCCAGTGACATGGCAGCAGCAAACCACACAAGTTCCTCCCAGTTCCTCCTTCATGGCCTCTCAGCGGATCCAGACCTGCAGCCCATCCTCTTTGCACTGTTCCTGTCCATGTACCTGGTTGCAGTGCTCGGGAACCTGTTTATCATCTTGGCCGTCAGCTCCGACTCGAACCTCCACACCCCCATGTACTTCTTCCTCTCTGACCTGTCCTTGGTGGACATCTGTTTTATCTCTACCACAGTCCCCAAGATGCTGGTGAACATCCAGACACAGGACAAGGACATATCCTACAGACAATGCCTCATTCAGGTATATTTTTTTACACTTTGTGCTCAGATGAATACCTTCTTACTTGCTGTGATGGCTTACGACCGCTATGTAGCCATCTGCCACCCCCTGAGATACACAGTTATCATGAACCCTTGGCTCTGTGGCTTCCTGATTCTCATGTCTTGGTTCCTAAATTTCTGGATCTCCCTGATTCACATTCTGCTTGTGAAGAGACTGAGCTTCCACAAGGGCACTGAAATACCGCATTTCTTCTGTGAACTGGCTCAGCTTCTCAAGGTGGCCAGTTCAGACACCTACATCAATAACATCGTTCTGTATTTGTCCACTGCCTTCCTGGGTGTGTTTCCTGTTAGTGGAATCTTTTTCTCTTATGCTCAAATAGTCACCTCCTTAATGAAAATACCCAGTATAGGAAACAAGTATAAAGCATTTTCTACCTGTGGATCTCACCTCTGTGTGGTTTCCTTATTCTATGGAACAGCCCTTGGGGTTTACCTCAGTTCTTCAGTGACCGGTTCTTCCCATGATAGTTCTTTTGCCTCTGTGATCTACACTGTGGTGACCCCCATGCTGAACCCCTACATCTATAGCCTGCGGAACAAGGATGTGAAGGGTGCCCTGGGCAGAATTCTAAGCAGAGCACATTTTCCCTTGTGGAAGATTGACCTCAGAACCAAGTAAACATTGCTTCCCTAAATGAAATGCTGACACACTTTACTCTCTCATTTTCTCTCCTCAGATAAGTTTCATCTTCTTTTGCACCCAAAGTAGCTATAAATTTGCTTGTATACATATAGTGATTGATAATGCTGTGAATGCTTAAACTAAAATTTATTACAGTAAATGCATTACCTTAATCATACTCAGATATTACCTCATGCTTGAATCCCAGCCTTCTGATGCATTGCTAGGAGTCCACTTTTATGGCTTTTAGTTACACCATCCTGACTGCCTTGATATCTTGAATCTATTCAAAATGTGCACTTCTTATGGTCATTTTCACTGAAGGAAAGAGCCAGAAGTGGTACAGTGTCAAATCTTGTGCTTAATTCAGTGGTTTTCCATTGGATTACACTTAGCAGCAGAATTTATTTAATTGTTTTATCCAGCTGCATAAGCCACAGAATTTGTATTTCTTTTTACATGTGCGTTAGTCATTTAACATAACTAAGAGCGCATTTCTTTTAGTGTTCATACTTAAGTTTGAGTCAGTTCAGGCTGTGATAAGGTTTAAGATTTAGCTTTTGTGTAATAGTAAACATTCTGGTCTTGTTATTTATTGTGAACCAAAGTCAGGATTTGTCTAGAATCTGCAGTGTGAATGCCATCGTGTGAGCTCTTGGCAAGAGGAACACCGATTCCAATCTGTTGCAAGTCATTATTAGAAATAAAATATTTTCCGCTCAAATTGTTTACTGTTGATAGGATAAATCATATGTTCTGCTGTATCAGCATAGAATGTGTCAGTTTTATTACTTTTATCTCAGCTTCTCAGACAATGACATATCACACTTTCCTGTGTCCTCATAGTGTTGGTGACAGCTTTTTAAGTTAACCTCTTGAGTTCTCCTTTGTACATTATTACTATCTTGTAATTTCAGTAATTTACAGATATGACAGCTGATTTTTTTTCTGTCACCCTTCTCAACTTCTTAATCTTTCTGATAAGTTTATTCAGAATTTAACCCTGCCTTCTTTATTACCATTTTTAGATTTCTTCTTTTCTTGACGATACTTTCCCCTTGTCATATAAGAGTCTCTTACATTGTTTCTTCTATTCTGAAAATCTTAACCATATGTAGGGAAGTATAAAGCTTCTTTGTACTGTGGGTCTCACCTATCAGTTGCATCACATTGTCCGGGAAATAGTGAAGTGGTCTCTTTGATATTGGCTATGGCCTTCCCTCCAGTGAATCTCTTCATCTACAGCCTGAAGGACAAGAATACTAAATGTACCCCCAAAGAGGCCCTACCACTAGACAATGCTGTAAGTGAACACTTGGCAATTTAGGTTAGAAAATGGAGTAAAAGTAACAATAAAAATCTCCATTCTCACCATCAGTGGCAAAGGGTTCCTTCCCCCCCCACACACAGCCTCTCCAGCATTTGTTATTAGTTGATTGCTTTATAATAGCCACTCTCCTGATGCTTCTCCGCCTTTTGGCTAAGACCAGTTGCATAATGGCCATTCTTTCTGGAGTTTTACTGTGCACTTGTTGAATGGCCAGTGTGTGGAGCATTCTTTCATGTATTTATTTGTCTCTTGTGTTTCTTCCGCTGAAAAGTGGGTGGTCATCTCAGATGACCATTTTTGGAACAGGTCTTTAAATTTTGGGGCCATAATTTTTTTTGTAGCTCTTTGTATATTCTAGATAGAAGATCTTTTGTTAATCAGCTATTCTTGTTCAAAAATCTGTAGCATATATACTGTTGGATGTTACTTGTTTCCTTGTTACTGATATATTTTCGTTTTTGCTTTTGTTTTTATTTTTCACACAAAATAAAATCAAATTCCAAAAATCTAAACATGTAGTATGCCTCTTGGTCTCATTACTTTTTTTTTTTTTTTTTTTTTTTTTTTTTTTTTTTTTTTTTTTTTTTTTTTTTTTTTTTTTTTTTTTTTTTTTTTTTTTTTTTTTTTTTTTTTTTTTTTTTTTTTTTTTTTTTTTTTTTTTTTTTTTTTTTTTTTTTTTTTTTTTTTTTTTTTTTTTTTTTTTTGGTCTTTTTGAGACAGAGTCTCACTATGCCATTCAGGCTGGCCCTGAGCTCACTTTTGTAGCCCAGGCTGGTCTCGAACTCACATAGATCGTTCTGCCTCAGCCTCCCAAGTGCTGGGATTACAGGTGTGCACCACCACACCTGGCTGGTCTCACTACTTTTGTAGACTGATAGTTGTAGTTCCTGGTTATGACTCATGGTAGAGTGGAAACATCCAGAGAAGGGGGAAGGAAAGATGGGAAGAACTTCAAATGACTGAAACCATTCAGTTTGGGAAAATAGAAAAAAAAATGTGGTGTGACAGTGGATTCTGGTGCCTAAAGAAACGATGAGAAGCTCTGATGAAGGTAGGTCAGAGGACTCACCGAGCTTGAGTTACTGCACTCCTAGGTGCAACCACTGAAACAGTTTGCTTATGCTCCTATGGAGCCGCTGCGGGCTTAGTTGGCAGAGGAGGCAGAGGTTGAATTTTAGCAAGCATTGAAGGTGGATTTGAAACATCCAGTCACTCCACCAATTTGGATATTGATTGTATTAAATGTCCCACATGACGGAAAAACTCCCAGGTACTATGTGCCTTTTTCTCCAACTCATTTCCTTGAGCATTCAAACAGTCCTCAGAATCAGAGGTCAGAGGCTGAAGAGCCAGAAATGTTTCTTTCCCTTTCGAATTCTCTGTTTAGATTCTTCATCCAGCAAGGACGATGTGGTGCTGGCTTCATGTTCCGTAATGGTCCTCATCAACTGAATCCTTTGTAAGACTGCCTTTCTGAGTCTGAGGCATTGGCTGCAGACTGGATTCCTCAGAGTCAGACGGCAGAGGCTCCAAAGCCAAGGAAATAAGGTTACATAAAGAGCACACACATAAAGGGATAGGCTCGCCTTGCTGCTGTGCTCTGTGCAGCGCTTTCGGAACCAGCTTCCAAACTTTTAAGTCTACAGCAGCTTGTCCCTTAGGCTGAAACCATAAACAATGCCTTTTTATGAGGAAAACTAACTGTTCAAAACTCCTTGGTTACACGTCTATCCCCACTCCTGTGAGTAATGTCCTCATAAGATGGACATACACATCTTCTATCGAAGCAGAACTTGCCATTACTCTGAACTTTTACCGGTGGTCTCACCTACTCTGAGGATACTTTTCCCACTCAATCAGGCCTCTCTTAACTCACTCGTGGTCATCTTGTGTGCCCCGTGTTGTGTGCCACTTGCTGTATGTTATGTGTCGGTGCCGAAAGAAATGATGAGAAGCTCCGATGAAGGTAGCTCAGAGAACTCATTGAGATTCATCCCTCAGTGAGCAAAGAACCCCCAAAGCAACTCAGCCTTATTTCAGACTAGTGAATGTCATCTCATGCATAATCACTTTAGTAAAGGAGGATCATGTGCATAGTCATGAATGCGGCCATGACCGTGACCGCGACTATTGACTTCCACCTTTTATTACTGGGTTCATGCAGATGTTAGCCATTAACATTCCAAGCCAGGGGGACAGCAATCAATGAGAATCCACAGGTGAAGCTGCTATCTATCACCTGGAGTCCCAACTTTCTGGGATTCCCCTATCCCAGCTTTCCAGGATATTTAGTAACGGACCACAGCTGTCCCTGGGCTTTGTTTATTGCACTCTATTGCCTGAGATGCTAATTAGGCTGTAATGAGTGATACTGATGGTTATACAGCAAGGTAAATGGATTTGGTCAATCAACTTTGCAAGTAAAATGAAAAAAAAATGGTCATAATAGGGAATGTTTTTCACAATAAACAAAACACAGACGGATATTTCCAAACACCAGCAAGAGGCAGAACTAGCTTTTCATATTTTTTTTCTCACAATGTAAACTATATAAAGTCACTATGAAAATATGTGGTAGAAGCCCTGGGAAGCATGCTGGGGATGGGGAGAGAAAGAATTCACAGCAGACGCCTATAATAAGTGTGTGTGCATGTAGTGAAATAATCTCTCGACCCTATTGGTTAATTTCAATTAATTTATGTTAATGAAAAAGTCAAGAGCGAAGTGATTATCAAATTTAAGCTTCCTGCTGAGGTTAAGAAATAACTTGCAGGGAACATTCGTTTTCCTCTTCCTAAAATAAGGTCATGCTTAAAGATCTGAACAACATAGACCAATTTCTTTACTTAAAAAAAAAAAGATTATAAATTAGAATTAAAACCGGAAAAGTTATAAGTGATGCACATTTTCACTTAATGAAGTAACATGAATCTCACAGTATTTGTTGTAATGCATAGCATTGGTTTCCAACCAGTTATTCATATTACCAGATATACCTTGGAAAATTGGAAGAAGAAAGAAGACAGAAATGTGTAAGAAATTAAGAAGACAAAAAGGAGAAGTGATTGAAAAAATGAGACAAAGCAAATTGAGGCATTAATTGCTTCTTTCCTTAGACCAGCAGAAATGCACTGTATCTCACTGCTATTTAATGTGCATTTCTCAAGTGACCAATGATGTTAAATGAATGGCTATCATCAAGAAATCAGCCAATAGCAAATGTTGCCAAGGCTCTGGGGAAAAAGGAAACTTCTGCTGTTGGTGGAAGTGTAGAGCAGTGCAGCCACTGGGAATTAACGTGGCAGTACCTCAAGCCCTAATGTTATGCTTCGTGTCCAGTTGTTCCCGCAAAGCCTCACGTAGTCATGGGACAGGACTTCTAGAGCTTGAGATGACCTCATTATCCACAAGGACTATGAGTGTTCCAAGGATGAGATTATGGGTCTGAGTACTGCTGGGATTACGGGTGTGGCCTGAGGTGGATGGCCTGAGGCAGAGGGCCTGAATGTAATATAAGAGAGACAGAAAAGCAGACTCTGTGTTGCCATTGTCGCTGTTCTGCCGCCATGAACTGCTGCTCTCTGCCATGTGCCAGTCTGCTTTGGAGCCAGTCAAGTATGGACTGAAACCTCCAGTAACTGCGAGCTAAATAAACCTTTCCATGCTTTGTTCTGGGTGTTGGGTATTTTTATCCCAACAATATGAGAAGACTCACTGAAACAGGATTATTTCACTTATGAGTATGGTCTCTAGCTCTATCTATTTATCTATAAAAGCATTGAGTTTATACTTTTTATAACTGATTAATAATCCATTGTAGAAAAATACTGCACCTTTTTTATCCACTCCTCAGTTGATGGGTACTGGGATTGTCTCCAAGGGTTAGCTATGACAAACTGCACTGCCGAAAACATAGGTGCACATATGTCACTGTGATATGTCTGAGCAACTAATCTGAAGACAGCAATACATAATGTAACAAACACTGTTGCATTCCTGTTATTGGACTTAGTAAAGTTTTGTATTGCTTTTAATGTTTATTATTATTATTATTATTAACTATTATTTGTGTATTTAGTACAGGGTCTACAGAGTCTCACTACAAAGATCAGACTTGTAGCATCAATACTGTTCTCAGCCTCTCAAGCACTGGGCTTGCAGGCAAGAGTCTCCACACCCAGTCTAAATTTCTGTCTCATCACACCCCCAGGGGTTAGGTCCAGCTGGGCATGCCAGGGACTGAACCCTGGTTCCTGAGTCTGCTTAAGTAATTGCTTTAATCTGCTGATCTATCTGGCCAGCCCATTATTATTATTATTATTATTATTATTATTATTATTATTATCAGTAGTAGTATAGTATTTTTTAAATATTTTCTTTAGCAATATATTTTTTAAAAGCTAGGATTAGAGGTCTTATTCAACTCATTTATCCCTTTGCTGGGTATTTTCCCAGAAGAATTGAAATCATACCACAGGGATATATGTGCACACATGTTTACAGAAGCACAATTTGTCATAACTTAATCACAAAATCCTACCAACTAAGGAATGGACAAAAATAATGTGGCATTTCTGTACACTAAGGATTGCTTGGCTATAAAGAAGGATACTCTTAGCCGGGCGTGGTGGCTCACGCCTGTAATCCCAGCATTCGGGAGGCTGAGGCAGGAGGATTGGTGCGAGTTCGAGACCAGCCTGGGCTACAAAAGTGAGCTCAAGGCCAGCCTCAACTGCATAGTGAGACCCTGTCTCAAAAAGACAAAAAAAAAAAAAGAAGGATACTCTCCACACTTTTATAGATAAATGAAAGCAGCTAAAGACCATGCTCACAAGTAAAGTAAATCACACTCACATGTGTAAACATTGTATTGTCTTCCTAGTGTAAAAAATTGAAAGAGTACAATAAAATTCAAAAGATACACTAGATATTATACAAGGAAAAAAAATTACTCTAAAGGAAAGGGCAACTGGCATGAAGGAAAGCAGGAAACAAAAGAACAAAGGGAAAACATATGTACAGTAGCTAAGATAATTGTACTACTATTTCTATTGGTTTATTGAAAGCAAGTTACTGCTTATTTAATACATTTTTCAAGTTTATATCTGATAATCTGACCAACTACTTTGAAGATAACAATATAGAATATAACCATTGCTCATTTTCTATGGTCTTGTTTTCAAATTTTGTATCATTTTGAATGCTTTTAAATTTTTTACTATCCTTAAAATAAAACATAAAAGAGAAAAGTTGAAGAGAAAAAGGATAAACATAAGTGTGAAACCCAGCTTCAAAACAAGTTATTAGGGTAGATCCAATAGTTAGTACATTACATAGGTATTGGCATCATGTCCAAGCAATATCAGCAGAAAAAAAATCTTTCCAATGAACTAGGGATGTAACTATTTTAACTATCTTGTGTAAACATATAGTATTTTTCTTTTCCCATTTCTTCCTTCGCCCTTTCCGGTCACAGTTTGTCCTTTCTTTTGAAGAGCTTCTTTCCAATTTACACTACCTATTGTACATTTTAGGTCTTGGTTATTCAGTCAGAGGTTGTGGATATACCTCAGCCATCTAAGCACCTTCCTGGCAAGTGCAAGGAGCTGTAGACTCATGACTAGTGAGTATCAAGGAATATGGAGTAGTCATAGGCCACTACTGTCAAAGTCTAATTATTAATTGCATCAAAAATCATAAAAAATAACCAAACCCAAGTTTAGTACTTTACATAAGAAATACCTTTAATTTGTGCCTGAATATTTGCTAGCATCTTTGGTATTGCAATGGGGTGAGACAGATGTCCACAAGGGAAAGGGTGGAAGGAAAGAAACACACGGAAGTATGGAAGTGGAGACCAGCACTGACAGCCAGGATGACGAGCAGGCTCCCAAACCAGGCACTCTCACTGGAAATTCCCGAAAGGGGGGCTGAAGTTGTGTAACCTCTGAGAGGCCCGTGAGGAATAATCGTGCTGTTCCTATGTGGCTTTCAATTTTTATGTTACTTGTTTATCCTCTGGAGAAGGGTGAAATAGCTCTGTTCATTGAACAGCTGACTGACTTCTCATATGGTAACCACTTTATAATACCACGTCATTGATTGATTTTTTAATTAAAAAAAGTTTTTTGTGGAACTGGGGATTGAACTTAGGCCCTTGTACTTGCCAGACAAGAGCTTACTCTACTGACCTATCTCTGCAGCCCCTTTTAAATGTATTTATTATTATATCTACATAAACAGCTTGGAATTTTAGGGATCCTTCTGTTTCAGCCTCTCCACTGCTTGGATTACAGGCATGCATCACCATGCAGAGTGTTGGTGGCACCCATGGCTCAGAGCCAGCACACAGCATGTGGTACTCAAGATGGAATTCAGGCCCTTGTGCTTAGCATGCTGAGCTATCTCTCCTGCCAAATATCACATTTTGATGGATGAATATTTCACTCAACTGTCCAGTCATTAGCAAAGATCCGTCCACTGCAGGGACTGGTCATTTCTCTTACATGTGTCTACATCATTCTCCCTCTAATGTGTCAAAATCTATTTTTCTTTCTATTGTTGTCCTCATTGTTTTAGCTTATGAACATAACCCAAACATTTTTGTGATTTCCTCTTCAAAATAACTGAAATGTTTTTGTGCATATTTTCTTGCATAATCTCCTTAGTTTTTCATTGTAATAAGGCTACAGTAGTAATTCAATCTTGGTGTTTTTATTTTATTTATTTTTTTAAAGAATTTTTTTTCTTGCTTCAGAACTTTTGTTTGTTTATTTATTTTTATGGCCGGCTCAGCCTGCCCTGAGGGCAGCGCTGGCACAGTATGTGGTGTCGGGGATGGAACCGTGGTCCCTGCAGCTGCCTAAGCTTTCCCAAGCAGGTGCTTTAGACCACTGAGCCATCCTGCCAGGCCCAATCTGGATGTTTTTACGTCATCAACTTTTATTCTATGATTGGGCAGTTCATTGTGGTGTGGTAGTGAAATTTCAGTTCTATAACTTTTTACTTTCTAAAATTGCAGTTACTGCTGAAATACTGGACTTGGCAGCTATCCTTAGGGCTATGGATATTATTTTTCTTTTTCATTGTAATTATTTTAGCTACATTAGAGACTGTGACTATTGAGTTGGCCCTTGAGTCAGACTTAACAGAGTAGAATACTTCTCAGCTATATGACATCATAGTGGACTTGAAAAAGTTATGTAAACTCTGAATATACTTTCTTTTTCATTTATGTATTGGGTACAGGGTCTCTCTAGACAGCTCAGATCTGTAGTGATCCTCCTGTTTTCAACTCCACCAGTGCTGGGATTATAGGGTGAGTCACCACACCCAGACTCGTTTGCTGTCTCAACACGTCACGGGTGGAGTCAGTGTGACATGCAAGACCTGGGATTGAACCCTCATCCCTGTGCTTGCCAAAGCAGGCACTTGGTCCACTGAGCTATCTCTCTGAACCTATACCTCTCTTTTGCAATGGGATTGATATATGTTCACTACAAGGTAAGACTCAAGTAAAATTAAATGAACAACGTTAGTGATCTCCCTTAGGTTTCTATTGGATGCAATACTCATTTCAAATACGTAAATTTCCTTTCTTACAATGTGTAAGTATTTCTTAGAAGGCTGCCATTTAGCAATAATGTTCTGAAACTGTGGTAATCATCAGGGATAGAATTATGACTATTATCCATGCAGTGGTTTTTACCTTTTTTATCCATTACAAAGATCTTTTTTTTTTCAATTTTTTTATTGTTTAGATTTAACAATGGTTATATTACATATTTTCATCATCAGATCAGTTTAGATTAATACATATAGGTATATAAGACAGATCAAACAATTAAAATTAACCTTTGTAAATCCACATTGCTTTTTTTTTCTTTTCCCCCTTCTTTTCTTTGAAAGTTGACATATTGCATATTGTCCTCACAATCATTCTATAGAGTGCAGTGTGTGGGCATGACCCACCTCCCTATTCATGTGGCATAGAAAAAAGAAAGAAAGAAAAAAAGGAAAGAATATACTTCTCTTTGGACTAAGAGGAAGCAGATACATA
>PVJA010016556.1:0-43230 GCA_004027025.1 Myocastor coypus
TTTTTTTTGTAGCCCAGGGTGGTCTCGAACTTGCACCAATCCGCCTGCCTCAGCCTCCCGAGTGCTGGGATTAAAGGCGTGCGCCACCACGCCCGGCTGCTAACCTATGTTTAAATTCTCCCTTAATATATAAGTTGCCTTTCATAGGATTTTTGCCCTTGAAGTTAGTTCTATCTAAAGAAAAACAAAACAAACAAACAAATAGGACACACTGCTCACTGGAGAAAAGGAAGAGGAAGGGGCACAGTATAGTGAGCACCAATCTCTGCAGGCAGGCACCTCCCGGTCCTTGGAATCGGCTGCCTTTTTGGAACTCCCCTTTCACCAAGCTTCTGAGCTCCACTGATCTCAGCCAAGGCGCAGTATTTACTTGCTATGAGACCGTAATTAGCAAAGGGCATATGGGGCAGTATGAAGGCAGCACTCAGATCACAGCAAAGGGCATATTTCTGCTATAAAACTAGGTTGATACTTAATAGGGCATTATAAAAATGTTTTCAGGAATTACAAATTGTAGGTGATGAGCCCTCACCATAAATCTAGTGTTAAATAGGCATGCATGAATAAAACCGAATAGGGGAAAGCACCTTCATATTTTTTTAGCCACTCCAGAACAATTTTAATCACTGCAGTCTCTTCCACAGTCACCTAAATACTGAGTAAAGTGCAGATTTCTAAACCATCCCCTGTAGCAAAAGCTTCCAGAAATACCCTCTATTTTGTTCAGGGTCAGGCAAGGGAAGTAACAGGGTAACAAAGAAAACAGATGGAATAAACACCCAGCCCCCAGCCTGAGTCTGCAGAGACAGCTGCTGGTTTTCGTCATACTGCTGTTTTTTTCCCTTCTTTGTTCCTGAGGTGGAAGCCAGGAAAGGGTGGGGAAGTGGGAGGAGAAAGGGTGGAGAAGAAGGCAGGACCGCATCACTGTTACTGAAAGTCATCTGATCCTCTCCTCCAATCACTAGCCTCTGACCTCACAAGCTGGAACCTGAGCCAAGATAGCTCAACTGCGCACACCCCGTGGCTGAAAAGAAAAGTGCAGGCAGAATAGGAAAATGGTATTCTTGAAGAATGCTCCCAAATTTTCTCCACAAGATCAATGTAAATATACATACATATCTAATAAAATGGACTGTAAAGACGCCATATAGCCACTGGGCATGGTGGTGCAGGCCTGTAATCTCAGCACTTGGGAGGCTGAGGCAGGAGGATCAGTCCGAGTTTGAGACCAGCCTGGGATACAAAAGTGAACTCAAGACCAGCCTGAACTGCATGATGGAGATCCTGTCTCAAAAAGACAAAATAAAAAAATTTTTTTAAAAATCATATAGTCTTAGAAAATAATTAAAATTACTATAAGATGAGGGAAGAATGATTCCATCCCATTTTGCAGAAATGGAGTCACCAATATCCTCTTGTGGGGCTTACAGAAAAACTAAGTATTTTTATATTGGAATCTCATTCCTGTTATAATAGACTACAATCAATATAACAAAGTTGAAGAAAAAAGAAGTCTAGCACTCTTAACAAAATGATACAGTATCTGGTATTTGCCTTTAAGCTTTTGCTTCTGCATTCTTTTTTCTGTAAAATACAACTGAACCACAAATGTTAACAATTTGCTTCTCGCTTTCCCTCCTAAACATTATGAACATTATTTCTCCACCAGTGATGGACAAAAATTCTGAAACAAAACAGGCACAGAATACTAAATTCTAGAGCAATTAATCTCCAGGGCAAACACTGAGAAGAAAAAGTAAAGTATGCCACCTTTTCTTTTGAGGTCATATTCCTTTGAGGTGGGACATGTCCCTATTCTAGGGATACCAACCTTGGTCACTGCTTGAGTACAGTGCTCCAGTGATGGAGCTATATCTGAAAGCCCTTATAGGGGCTGGGGAGATAGCTCCATGGCACAAGTTCCTGCCTGGCAAACGCAAGGTTGTGAGTTTGAACCCTGGTCCCAGACCAAAAAAAAAATCATGAAAGCCCTTATAAAACCTTTCAGGTCTCTTTTTGAGCTATTGCGGAATAGCTTTAAGGCTCTAGGCAGAGTTGCTGTATTTTTATAAAATTGGTGTGGTCATGACTCTTCTGCCCATCATTACACAAGAGTTTGCAGAGAGAACAGAAGGACATGAATGCATGCTAACACGCATCAGAGAAGGTAAGGTTGCTATTATTGAAAAAAAAGGACAGTGTTTCATCACTATATTTTTGTTTTATCTATTTGTTATAAAAAATGCATACTTCAAAAAAATACCTTCACAAGAAGTATCTTCAGTATACAGAAGGAAAGTATAGAACAATACAAATAATGTGTAATTTATTACAAGAATCTGAATTGATTATTTGCTTACAATTGCATTTTTTAAACACTGAGAAGATAATTAAACTAATAAAAATGGGTACTTCTTTTTTTCTGTGTATTTAGTACAGGGTGTAGAGGGTCTCACTATGTAGATCAGACTCATAGTGATTCTGTTTTCAGCCTCCCAATGGCTGGGATTACAGGCACACACCACTACACCCTAGTCTCAATAACCATCTCAGCACTTCCCAGGGGTGGGGCTGGCATAATGCACCAGGGATCAAATCCTGACCATTGTGCTCTGCCTAAGCAGGCACTTTAGTCTGCTCAGCTACCTGGCTGGCAAAAATGGGTATTTCTAAGTGATAGGGGAAGGATGGACAAGATGAATAATACAGTAGGAATGAGGTTTTTTTAAAAAAATATTGTATTAATTATTAAACTACCTGCATTACAGGGGAAAAAAAGACTATAGTGAAGCAACATTAAAAGCCCTAGAAGAAACATTCTGCAAAGAAGACATCCTTAGTACTCTGTTAGGTAACTGGTCCAGTATCCGCAAAACAGTCATTTCTGATCAAGGGATCCTCAAAACAGCACAATTTCCTTGAAGGAGCAGCTTTGGGCTCCAGTATATTGCAAGGGAACAACATTCTACTCTTCTCAAAGCCTGTTTCTACCTCTACATCTCTATACCTGGAGCTGTCAGGTCTATTCATAAACATACTTCTAGTCTCCAACTCAGGGCCTCCAGCCAAAAAAACAACCAAGCCTGAACAAGTTACGTCTGCAGACCATAGTCTTCTAAATCCTGAATCATCCTTCTCTAGTTTCTCAAAACTCAATTCCTATTATACAAGTTTAAGCCTCATACAGTGCTCTCTCCACCATTTACCCTCTACAGCCTGGTCAATCTCTTAAGAGGTTTCCAGTTTTACTGATCCCAAAGAATTTCTTCAGAATAACCTTAAAAAATACTAACTGAGATATGGACAGGTAGGTGGAAAGAAAATAATTTTATAAAAACAAGTTCTTCTGAAATAGTGCATCCAGAATACTTGGGAGTCAACAGACAATTATGAATTATTCCCTAATTAATTCATATGACCTCCATAAGAAAAAGGAAAAAAAAGAAAAAGTATAACACATACCTACTTTGATGAAATATCAAAATATTGTCAATAGCAATGTAAGGAGCAGCAGGTAGGCCATGGCAGAGTAAGAAGACTGAGCAAAAAAATGGAAAAGAAACACCAAAGTGAAGGATCAAGCCATATGTACATAATCGTAACAAAATTAAATGAGATCCTTGTTAAAAATGTAACTAATATGTGTGTGTGTGTGTGTGTGTGTGTGTGTGTGTGTGTGTGTGTATATATATATATGCATTAATTGGTAGTTAACAATTTACAACATAGCCGGGCGTGGTGGCGCACGCCTGTAATCCCAGCACTCGGGAGGCTGAGGCAGGAGGATCGGTGTGAGTTCGAGACCAGCCTTGGCTACAAAAGTGAGCTCAAGGCCAGCCTGAACTGCATAGGGAGACCCTGTCTCAAAAAGACAAAAAAAAAACAATTTACAACATATAATCTGTGGCTAAATTCTATTATGTTTTAAGAAGTTCTTTAACAGCTGAACAGACATGTGATTATGAATACATTATAGTGAGGTTTCAAATAGGTATATAATAAGCTACCAAGCTGGTAACACAATGTTCTCTTTTAAGCTTTCTTAAATAGGAGACTAATTTCATGAAGCTATCAGACTAAAAAAATCCAAAATATCCTCCAGCCTCTGCACTCACAAAGGAAATTAAAATTGTTCCTATAAAAATACTAGCTCAAAAAACATGCCCCCCTCAAAAAAAAAGCTAACGGTGCTAGAACGACATCCCTTTGTAAAAGTGCACTAGCTTTCCGCTGTAATTTTACTCAAATCAGTCCTCCAAATACATTTCATGACAGGTAGAGGGCAGTATTCTAAGCAGTTTGTAAGCAAAAATACCAGAGTTTGCCTCTCTCTAACGTGGCTGCATCAGAAACTGCATCACTTCCCAGCGTAACAATGACACATCTAAAATAGCAGCGATCCATGTGCCATCTGGCGGTGAAAAAGGGAACATGCTCCTGCAGATAAAAACTATCAGATTCCTCCAGTTTAGAAGGAATTAAAGTTTAATTATTGTTATCTGATGACCCTTTGCCTTAAATCTTCACCACTAATTTTTCCATGGAAAGTACATCTACAATCTTCATGCAAAAATTTTTAAAAGTTTTTCCCCAGCTTAGCTTTGTAGTTCTAAAACACTTTTGTTCTAGTGGCTAAACTTAAGTACCAGAGAAAGAAGTTGAAATTTAGAACAAAAATAGTAACAAAAGAACTTAAAAACTTGTAAGTTTGGGGTGATAATACTAAATAGTGCCAGAAATGGCTGTTGCAGAGAGAAAAAAAACTAACAGAATCAGAAGCATGGAACTGAAAGGTATCTGTGTTCATCTACTTCATGCTGTGATATTATCAGTGATCACATTTAAAAGTTTTTCCCTAGTAGGCATTGTGGTGAAAACATAAATTTGTATATCCTATACTCAGTGACTTAGGTCCAGAAATTTTATTAAGACATTAGTGTGCAAAAACCTAAGTATGCAGAGGTAAAGGTAGCAGAATGTTTTGCGCAACAATTCTTGTAATAAAATAAAGAGAATCAGTGTGTAAAAAGGTAAATAAATAAATGGAAAACTTTTATTCTCAATGAGGGATTAGTTAAAATGTAAGCTGCATTATTCATGTGAAAACACAACTACCTACCTATTAGAAATAATGAAAAATAGAAAACAAAAGTTCAAAAAGAAGTAGATCTAGCAGCTGGGTGAGGTGCTTTATGCCTGTAAATCCTACCACTCGACAACAACCAAAAGCAGATCTATATGTAATAATGTCAAGGGATACTAAGTCATGTTATATAAAATAGAGAATAATGTGTGTGTGTGTGTTATAAGTCACACAGATTTCTTTTTTAAAAAATGTGTATGCCCTTGGGCCCAGCAGGATGGCTCAGTGGTCTGAAGCACCTACTTAGGAAAGCTTGGGCAGCTGCAGGGACCGCAGTTCAATCCCCAGCACTACATGTTGCGTCGGCCCTACCCTCAGGGCAGGCTGAGCTGGCCATAAAAATAAATAAACAAACCAAAGTTCTGAAACAAGAAAAAAATAAAAATAAAAAAATGTGTATGCCCTCACATTTCTGGAATTCTCTTCCCTGCTTCACTTTTTAATGTTCCAGTAGGGTTCTATGTGAGTTTCCCAAAGTTCTCACCTTATCTGTTTATTAGAATAGCATATATATACAAAACATGATTAACCATGGTCACTGTAAGAGAAAAAGATTTTTTTATTATATATTTTCAGCATATTCGGGCAAATCCAAAAACTGGCTTTAGACAAGATGAAGTTAAATAGGAAAGACAGAGCGAGAAATAGTAACAGTAACAGTTTTAGAAGTTTTTCTGACTGCTATAATTTTTTTCAGTGAGGTACAAAGAAAACATCATCTGAGAATGAAGATTTGGAGGTGTTGGGTCTTTGAGGAAAGATGTAAAATAATACGTTACAAGAGTGAAAAACTAAGTTGGGCTGGTGGCACAGGCCTCTAACTTGGAAAGAGTCAAACTCAAAGCCAGCTTTACCTACATAGAGATCTTCTCTCAAAAACAACAAACAAGTAGGAAACTGAATTGATCCACATCTTAACATATTACTATCTGGCAATATCAAGGACTAAACAATGTTGCAAACTGAGCAGAGGCAAACTAGGAGAAAGGCAGAGCCAGAAGGCAGAAAAAAAATAAAGGGCTGCTTTTCTGAAAGCAAAGTGCAGAAAGTATATCAAGGTCAGCTGTGTGCTTTCCTCCAGCCATGTTCAGTGTAGAAAAGCTACAGGTAGAGACGAAACACAGTCAGAGATGGATTTCATCAGAACAGCGGCTCTGCCAGACAAGTATGACAAATAACAGCAAGGAAGGGAAAACGGCAGAGGCATTAACCGTGGAATTTTAGATGAAAACGGTGAAATCACCAAGTGGGTGATGGTCAGACTGGATTGTAGGAGGTCAGGATATTAAGAGTGAAATAAAAAGTAATCAGACATGGGTTGTACAAAACAGATTATAGAAGGGCTACAATTACTGGTAATGACCATTGTAGGGAATGGTAACATACAACCGAGGACAAGTCTGACAAGAAGTTAAAGGAATTCTCAGGCCAGGATATTGGTAGGAACCTAACCTTTTGTTATATAATTGCTAAAAATTACATCAGCAGTAGTACTGGAAGAAAAACTATCACATGAGAGCAAAAGAAAAAGCAGTGGAATGTAGCATAGACTTTGTTAGTAACAGATCAGGAATTGCAAAGAGCACTGTGGCCTGGTTTCCAGAGCTTAGATGTGATGGAAGAAGACATACATAAAACCTTTAGGGGATTGAACAGGAGAAATGAGGAAAGCTGGTGCTTCCTGTGGTGAGTACACTAAACAAGAAAATGGCATAACATAAAGTGCAATAGACCCATGGCCAATGATGGCAGAGTTGGTGTGTCAGAGGCTTTGTTATACCACAGGATAATCCAGAGAATACATGGCAGCTCTCCCAGGAGGAGGCCTCTTTACAGTCCCAGATGAAAGGTACATAATGATTTTAGATTAGAAGGGACTACTATCTGACATTGTAGAACTTCCCAAGCACTTATACTAATAGACTGAGCTTTCATGAAAGATGAGAAGCTAGACAACATCATCAAGTCCTTATTTGAATAGTACCTCTGGCCATAATGCCAAACATGTGAAAGAAATGGAACATATTATATTTCTGCCTACAGGCTCAATTACCACGATGGGAAAGGTTGAATTTTTAAAATCATATTTCTATGAGAATGCACCAATATTTTTAAAAATAATAATAACTTATTTCTGAAGTTAGTGGCAGAAGATTCACTGTAAAACATTAAAGGAATAAGAGTGGGTGCCGCCTAGTGGGCAAAACAGAAATCACAAGGAAATGGAAAAACACTGTATCTTCAATGAACTGGGGATTACTCCCCCCCACAGGATCCTGTTGAAGCCTGAAGCCTCAACTAAAAGTTATGCCATAGTGACAAACCACACAGACTCCTCTGTGCCAACAACTACTGACTTTTGGGAGAACAAAAGCCTGAGAATATGAATTCACATAGTCAAATACTAACTAGAATACTAGTGGTATTTAATGAAATTCTGAACTCCTAACCAAAATCTTTCCAGCCACAGTTCTTCCTCAATTCCTACAACCAAATACTTGAAGAACTGCTCTGTCATTTCCAAAATGCATCTTACATTTTACTAAATCTAATGCTCCATAGGGTGTGTCCTATACCTACTAAGAGTGGATTTGATTGATTGACTGATTGATTTGATTTAATTTGATTTTAGGGAAGGGTCCACAGGGTGTTCAGAGTCTAATAGATCGGAGTTGGACTTGTAGTGATCCACATGTGTTCAGCCTCCCAAGAGCTGAGATTACAGGCGTGCACGACCACACCCACTCTCAATTGTCATCTCAGCACGCCCTGGACATGGAGCTGGCACTGCACAGGAAAGAGGTGTTTAGGCACTTTAACCTGCTGAGCTATTTGGGCTGCCTCAGAGCAAATTTTAAATGTGATGGGTTCAGAAAGGTTTCGGAATGAAAGAATACATCTAATGAAAGAAGTCACTATATGTAGTTCATCAGTTATCACCAGGCTATGGTTTAAGGGATGACACTCTTTTGTTTGTTTTGAGCTAGGGTCTCACTGTGTAATTCAGGGTGGCCTTGAACTCACTGTGTAGCCTATTGTGGCCTCAAACTCCTATCAATTTCCTGTCTCAGTCTCATGAGTGCTGGGATTATAGGTGTGTGCCATCACATTCAGCAAGAGGTGACACTTGATGACCTCCCCAAAGACACTAGACTCATGAAAGTTGCTCTCTCGGAGAAGATGAAATGTAACTACTAGGGGCTGGGGAGATAGCTCCGAGGCACAAGTGCCTGCTGGGCAAGTGCAAGGTCGTGAGTTCGAACCCTGGTCCCCCCCCCAAAAAAAAGAAATGTAACTACTGAGTGTTTCTAAGGAATTAAAAAAACGAGGTCAACACAGTTCTGCTGATCACTATAAAGAAACTGAGAAAGTGAAAATGGACTAAAAATTTTCTGGCACCATCTATCATATCCGAATTCAAAATATTTCCTGTCAGGGAACACACTTACTAAATAAGTTCTTATTTATAAAAAGAGTTCAGAAACAAGAAATTAATAATTATAGCAGAAATGATGTGTAGGAGAATCTGCTGTGTAGTTCCTGCCTCTTAGCTCACCTCTTAGTAAAAAAGTGTACATATACTTGCTTGCTTGACTGGTTGATTGATTGATTGATTGATTGACTGATTGATTGATTGATTGAAATGGGGTCTTGCTGGCCTTGAGTTACATAGCCCAGGCTGGCTTCAAACTTACAGCACTCTTCCTGCCTCGGCCTCCCAAGAGCTGTGATTACAGCATATGCCACTAAGCCTGGCATATGCTTGAATCTTAATGAGAAAGTCTCTGGAGGCACCTGTGACTATAAACAGCAAACATATAGCCACTGATTTTTTTTTGCAGAACCAGGGATTGAACTCAGGACATTGTACTTGCCAGGCAGGCACTTGTGCCCCTGAGTTATCTCCCCAGCCCTGACAACCATGTAGAGCAAGGGAGGTTTTTTCTTTAGTACCTAAAGTCAGTAGGTATACAGCAACTTTTAGATATTAATAAAATAGATGGGGGGCCAGGGATGTAGCTCAGTAGTATAAGCGCTGCCTGGCAAGCACAAGATACTAAGTTCAATTCCTAGTACCAAATGAGTAAGTTAAATAAAAACAAAAAGAAAAAATAAAATAAAATAGATGGAGACGTCCAGCCAAATAGCTGAGCAGATTAAAGAACCTACAAGCAAGCATAGGGATTGAGACAGCAATTGAGACTGGGTGAGATGGTGCATGCTTGTAATCCCAGCTCTTAGAAGGCTGTAAAAACAGGTGGATCATGAGTCCAATCTAGTAGTGAGAGCCTGCACACCCTGTAGACCCTTCCCTAGAATACAAAATAAATAAACAAAAATAAAATAAAATAGATGGGAAATAGTAAGCATGTTTAACAAACAGCAGAAAGTTACGTTTAGCAAGCATATGAGGAAATAGTGCAATATGATGAAAACCTAATGTCCAAATAACTTCCTCATCAACACTGGGCTGAAATCACCAAGCAGGGCTTCTACAATATCTGATAAGCATATTACATTTCCCCAACTGGACTGGTTTTGCTAAAACTTAACAGTATAATCAGAACATACCCAGTCTCTCGCTTACTTTCTCCAGTCTAATGTTCCTTTTTTTCTACTCTGAAAAAACACTGCCAATTCAGAGATATCTGTGCTTAAAGGAATGATCACTGAAGCTAACTTGCAGCTTTTTTTTTTTTAACATCTAAGATTTCAGAGGCTCCTGGGACAAGGAGCCAGGGAGTAAGGGGATAGAGTAAATATTTTGGAGTCTAAAGTCTGGGGTCTTTTGGCCAGAACCACCATCTTCCAGTAATTTGTCAAAATGACTAACACAAAGGGCAAGAGGAGGGGAACCTATATGTTCTCCAGGCCCTTTAGAAAACATGGGGTGGTTCCTTTGGCTACATACATGCGAATCTACAAAAAGGCGACATTGTAGACATCAAGGGAATGGGTACTGTGCAAAAAGGAATGCCTCACAAATGTTACCATGGCAAAACAGGAAGAGTCTACAATGTTACCCAGCATGCTGTTGGCATTGTTGTAAACAAGCAAGTTAAGGGCAAGATACTTGCCAAGAGGATTAATGTACGTATTGAGCATATTAAACATTCAAAAAGTCGTGATAGCTTCCTGAAACATGTCAAGGAAAATGATCAGAAAAAGAAAGAAGCCAAAGAGAAAGGTACTTGGGTTCAACTGAAGCACCAGCCTGCCCCTCCCAGAGAAGAGCACTTTGTGAGGACCAATGGGAAGGAACCTGAGTTGTTGGAACCTATTTCCTATGAATTCATGGCATAAACTGGGATGTAGTTCTGCCATTCATCACCTAATTGGCAGCTTAAGTGTTCTAGGTCTTATATAAAAATAAAATTGCCCTGTGTTTTAAGGGTGATTTTCTTAGTTGAAGAGGTATGTGGTGCCTTCTTACCTCAAAAATATCTCAGCAGATTTTCACTGTAGTGAGTAATTGTGTCTGGTCTTTATTCTTCAGTGTTTTCTTGCTGAAAAGTATTGCTGAGGTGTTGTGCAGGTGTATACTCAAATATTTATAAAATATTTATATTGGCTTGAAGATCTTGTAAATCACCATTGAGAAAAGATGCATCCAAATAAATGGAAGTCACTTCAGAAACAAATGTAAGTCCATTTCAGTTAAATAAATTGTTTAAAGCAAAATAAATAAATAAAAATAAAGTCTGGGGTTTGAATCTTGGCTCTGGCATTTACAAAGCATCTTGAATAAGTTTTTAAAACAGTCAAAAATAAAGATCTTAAAGAAAAAAAATAAAGATCTCTCCTAAGGGGCTAAGGATATAGATCAGTGGCATAAGCACTTAACTGGCAAGTGCAAGGTCTCAAGTTTGATCCCCAGTATCACACACATGAAATAAATAAAAGGAAGAAAGGAAGAAAAAAAGAAATTTCTTTCATGAATTTATATATGTTTAAAGTATTGGAAGCAAAGTAAACCTTGCTGCCATATTGAAGGATCCAAGTCCCTCTAATCTCCATGTCTAAAATTTCTAGGCTTAACTTCTGGGCATGGTGCTAGAAGGCTAAGGAAGAAGGATGCCAAGTTCAAGCTCAGTCTGGGCACCTTAGTGAAACCCTGACTTAAAATTATTTAAAAGGGAGGCAGATATGACTCATGCAAAATCTCTGGACTCATTCCCCAGTAGAGTGGGTGTACGGGCTAAGACAGCACAGGGCATATCTTTCCTGTGCCTGTTACCTTAGTACAAGGACAGCCTGGGGGTTATGAAGTGAGACTCTATCTCAAAAAATCATGTTCCTTTCTCAATTAATAATATGCATTCTGAGAAGCGCAAAGACTGTTTACCAAAGTGTTCTCTTTCTGTGCATGAAATCATGTTTGGTGAGTTTGCCAATCTTGGTACCAAAAGAGAGAGACCTGGGCCCGGTGGATTGGCTCAGTGGTCTAAAGCGCCTGCCTGGGGAAGCTCAGACAGCTTCAGGGACCACGGTTCGATCCCCGGCACCACATGCTGCGCCAGCTCTGCCCTCAGGGTGAGCTGAGTTGGCCATAAAAAAAGTGAGTGAATAAACAAACAATGGTTCTGTAATAAGAAAAAAAAATAAATAAATAAAAATAAAAAATTCTTAAAAAAAAAAAACAAAAGAGAGAGACCTGAAAACTCCAACAGGATGGGGAGAGTAAGTTGGTCGGGGAACGCAACATGTGTGATATATGACTTGGGGTTCACATATGGCACTTTTTCTGTCACCTGATATCCATGGATAAGATGTCATAGCAGCCAGGCACGGTAATGCATATGCCTTTGTAGTCTCAGTACTTGCGGGGCTGGGGAGATAGCTCTGTGGCACAAGTGCCTGCCTGGCAAGTACAAGGTCATGAGTTCGAACCCTGGTCCCGCAATCAACCAATCAATCAATAAAATAAAATAAAATAAAATAAATGAGGCTGAGTATAGTCACACATGCCTGCAATCCCAGGCTGAAGCAGAAGGATCAGTGACAGTTCTAGATCAGCTTCGTTCACATAGTGAATTCAAGGCCAGCCTGGACTATACAGCAAGGCCCTGTCTCAGATGGATGGATATACTGTAGTGTGCCTTGTGGGTTCAATCACCCGTAATAGGGAAGAAAATGTCAAAGCAACAATTCTAACCCTAAGAGAAACACATGAAAGAAGCCCCAACACTCAATTACACGTGGCATCACTCTAGATTTAATGAGTAGATAAAGGGGAAAGCAACAAAATGGGAGGTGGGGGGTTAGACAACATTGGAGTCAATAAAACACTTAAAATCCAAAGAAACAGTTTTTTATTTTTTGTTTTAAAGGGAATTGCTTGTTCTCTGGGGCAAATTATTAAAAACAGAGATGTTATGTAGTTGATCAAAAGCAGAAAGATTTTGTTGCATTTGGATGTTGCAGCTAACTATAAAGAGCTGGGTAACCAATAAGTGTTCTAATGATTGTATTTGATAGAAAAAAATTTCTCCCAGGAATTTCTTTAAATAACTAAGGACACCCTGTCTAATCCTCCCTATTAAAAAGATCAGGAAATTAAGACATAATCTAATACCTGAATGGCCTAACTACAACTAAAGATATTTAAAGACAAGCTACAAATTTCCTTAAAGGACAACAACAGCAGCAATCTACCAGGAGTCATTACTATTACATGAAAATTAATACTGCTACTAAACAGCTTGATTCATACTGTTTCTTCTGATAGAAGTTTGTGAGAATATGGTTTTTTTTTTCTTTTTAAGGCCAAAACTGCTACAAGTTATAACTGTCAATGAATAAAAGGCAGTTTCCTGAGCAGATACTGAGAGCTGGTGGAGGATTAAACTTGGTTACATTGCTGAAAACAAGATGAGAAAAAGTTTGTTGTTAAAATGTTGATAATGAGGATATAGTGCCAAGGAAGATTACTACAGTCCAGAAAACCCTGCTAAAATCTGTAAGAACAGAAACAAACAGGATAAAAGGATAGAGAGAAAGAAAGAAAAGGTCCAGTGTGTCTACATTTGCAACTCAGTGCCCAACCCAGGCACAAGAAAGGAACTTACACCAGAGAACAACACAGGAATAGATTCTATGAACTTAAAAAGTACAAATGATGTGATTTCTAATTTTATTGCCAATAGTCTTTGTTGGTAGTTTAAACTAGGAAATGAAAGTCATTCTTGTACTGTCAGATGACAGTTCTCTTGGAGGAAAAGGCCACTTTGCCCTGAGTGATCAGGCTATTAAGGCAGGCCTGAAAAAAAAAAAAAGACAGGCCTGAGTATCATGATCTTTCCCTACTAGATAGAAACACACATGACTAGGGCTATTAAAGGAACCTAACAACCTGCCAGGCTCTTCATTAGAAGAAAGTGTAGCCTGTTTCTATCACATCATTTATGTAAAAATAATAATTGGCTTTTAAAATGTTAATTTACTGAAAGAAGAAGAGAAACAAGTACTCTGAAGCTACATGTAATGTTCATTGCCAGGTCATAATAAACCTCTCATTGAACAAGAATGCTGAGAGATGATGGAAATACACAATTATTAGGATATAATTATCATACATGACAAGATCTTCCAAGTATTGTATTTCCAGGAGAAATAACTACGAGTGCCCTATGAGAAGAGCACAAAACCAACAAGAATGAGGAAGTAAAGCAAGAGAGCAAAGCAAATCAGCTCTTCTAAAAGGGAACAACGTAGAAAAACAAAGAATTTACACAGAAACCATAGATTAGCAGTCAAAACACCTTCACTTTGTCATATAACCTGGGAAATGCTATGAACCATAACTATTCACTCTACAGAATGGACACAATACACACCTGGCCTGTCTCAAAGGGCTTTACTGCAGATCAAACAGAGTAATAATATGTTAAAGCACTCTATAAATTCTAAGTGGTATTATTAAGGTGTCTTTTGTCTTCCAAAGAAACAAGTATGTGATAGTATAATATAAAATCCCTGTTTAGGCCCATAGCTACTGGCCCTAGCCAGAGACATCAAATCAGAGACATCAATTCTCAACCTCTAGTCTTAAACTTTCTAAAAAGAAAATCCTAAAAAAAAAAAAAAAGAAAAAAAGAAAATCCTTTGCATGTATTTTTTCTCTATTACTCCAGAGATGCAACTGAAAAGCTCTTTTGTATTCTTACCTTTGGAAGCTGCAGGAGCAAAGGGCCAAGAGGAAGTCAGCATCAGATATTGGAAAGAAATAGAAGGAAAGAAATCACACATGGTTTTTTGTTACTGTAAATAACCCCTCCAACCCTCGCTAATTCTTGAGGCAGTGCCAGAATACAGGCAATGGTATAATCAAAATGGCCCCAAACTGAGCCTCTGATACTTTAAGTTCATATCCCCACACATTATACTTGATATAGAATACCTACATGAAACAATTCTCTTCCCAGTTCCAGTAAGTCCATAGTACAAAAATGTCTCTCTTCCACCCAACATTCCCTACCCCAAACCCTACCTCAAGAAGGGAAGAAAATGGGAAACCAAAAGGATATTCTAAGCCTTATGCTAGACCTTGGCATGAAAGAGAAAGCACTCACTTTTGGTCTGGGCTGAAAAAGTGTGGGTAAGTTTGGCAAAAAGTTCATTGTTCTCATAACGGTCCTCCTTCACCTTTGTCCAGAAGCAGTCTTGGGAAAGATCCTCAGCCACAAACTGTGGATACAGGCAGAAGGTTAACAGTGATTAAGTCAAAACCAATATACTTCTTAGAAAACTGATTGAGATGCAAAGGAGGGAATTGCCTGGTTATTAATATTTCATCAGAGTCAAACTAATCTAGGGCACAAACACCAGCTGGGAGTGGTGGCACGCGCAGGTAATCCCAGATTTTAGGAGATTGAGACCTCAGGAGGATAACAGAAGGCTCAGGCCACCATGGACTACTTAGTAAACTCAAAGCTAGCCTGAACTACACAGTGAGACCTTGTCTTAAACAAACATATCACACACACACACACACACACACACACACACCTATGCTTTTTGTGGTGGGATCAGATGAGGCTGCCTGTTTTTTTCTTTTTGTGGGACCAAGGTTTGAACTCATGATCTTGCACTTGCTACATAGGCACTTGTGCCATGGAGCTATCTTCCCAGCCCCTGTCAGTTTCTTACTAACTAGATTCAGTTATGTTAGCTGTTCTTCTAATCCCAAATCTAACTTTAGAAACATGTAGGCTTTATTTTACATCTTTCTCTGCTCTATACTTTCTACATTAATTTGCCTAATTTAACTGAGTTTCTGGAAGCAAAAGTGACTCAAAATCTGAGACACAACCTGGGCATGTTTGTACGACTTTGTAACACCTATCCTGGGGTGGGTTTGATACAGGAAGAAAACACTGATCTGGGATGGATGACCTCTAATACAGAACCTCCAAATGATATAGTGTAAACCAATCCCCAACCTGAAAAATACCTGGGACAAGTTCGTGTTCTCTAAAACTGAAGAATGAATTTTAGGAACATATGGAAGTAATGAGCAGAACATATTTATTGAGAGAAAGAAAGCTCCTGTCCGAGAGAAGGACAGGAGGGGGGTCCCGAGTGGGCATCCCCTGGTAGCTGTCTTTTCCAGGGACTTTTACAGAGAAGACATGGGAAATTGCTTAGGTGGGTATGAGGCAGGATAAAACTGTGGTCAATCGATGATATTACAAACACCATTGCTCAGGTAAAACTGATTAACATTGGGATCCAATGGGAAGGCAAGTCACGCAAGTGGACAAGACCACCTATTGAGCTTAGGCTCATGACTCTTTCCAGGGTCTTTTAAGGTAGTTGATATTTATTTAGCATATCAATCCCTGATACCCACCCTTAAGTATGTAGTTGCTTGTTTACTCTTATCTTGAGATCTGGTCCGTGCAGACAGAAGAGTGTCCGTCTCTAGTTGGAAAATCATCTTGTCTTCCATGTTGTCCTTGAGGGCCTGGCCCTGTCTGCCTATAATATTTCTATCTAACCCGGCTGCCTACAACAGGTTCCCATCAGAACAATTTCAATTATTTTCTCAGACTGGGAAAATGACTACTGTCAAACTATGGTGTTCTTTTTCAAATGTTTCTTTAAATCATTTATTTATTTATTTATTTGCTTGTTTGTTTGGTACAGGGTCTCACTGCACAGCTCGGATTCCTAGTGATCCTATTTCAGCCTCCCCAGTACTGAGACTCAGTCAGCTTTGATTCTTTTTCAATGTTTTCTTTAAATCAATCAATCAATCAATCAGTCATTCATTCGTTCATTCATTTATTTGGTACAGGGTCTCGCTGCACAGCTCAGATTCGTAATGATCCTATTTCAGCCTCCCCAGTACTGGGATTATAGGAGTGCAACACCACAGCCAGCTTTGGTGGCTGGCACGCAAGCCCAGGATGAAACCTTACCAAGGATGGCCTGAAACACTTGGGACCTGGGATATGGGGCCAGCACAGCATGTGGTAGTCCTTGTGCTTGCCAGGCAGACACTTAGACCACTGAGCTATCTCCCCAGCCATGTCAAACTATATTTTACCATGGTATTTATCCTCAAAGACAAAAAAAAAAATTTTTTTTAATTGCCTTGACAGTTTAGTTGTGATAATGAGTTCATAGTACAGCACTCACAGAACTGTCCATGGTAATGTCAGAAATCCAAGAGATATTAAATAAACACAAGATAGGAAAAATTTTGAGATGGACAGATATAAGCCCTAAGGAAAGGAGGCCAATCCAAGCACAAAACTACAAAGTAGGAAACTGAAATCCTTTAAGATCTGTAACAGAGATGGATTGAAACTCTTACCTTGGACCAGTTTGGCCTCCGGAGCTGCACCTCTGGCTTATAAACTTTTTTAGGGGCTAATCCAAATGGCAAAACTGGGGCTGCAGGAACTCCAAATCCAAAAGGGGGAGGTGGAGGCATACCCATTCCAGGTGGGGGTGGAGGAATGCCAGGACCTCCGGGAAAGGGTGGGGGTGGAGGAATTCCTGCACCACCAGGAAGAGGTGGTGGAGGAGGTGGCATTCCTGCTCCTCCAGGCAAGGGAGGGGGTGGAGGAATACCTGTAGCCCCAGGCAAGGGAGGGGGTGGGGGAACGGAAGTACTCCCAGGCAAGGGAGGGGGTGGAGGAATGGAAGCACTTCCAGGCAAGGGAGGGGGTGGGGGAATGGAAGCGCTTCCAGGCAAAGGAGGGGGTGCAGGGATGGAAGTACTCCCGGGCAGGGGAGGGGGTGGAGGGATGCCAGTAGAGAGCACTGAAGGAGGTGTGGGGATACAAACATTCCCAGGTAAAGGAGGGGCAGGTGGTGGGAGACTGGAACTTGCTCCAGGAAGAGGAGGAGGGGGTGGTATGCAGACCTCTCCAGGTAAAGGAGGGGCTGGGGGTGGAATAACAGTGCCAGAGGCACCAGGTAGAGGTGGGGCAGGGGGAGCAGTAGTATTACTAGGAACAGAAGGAGCTACAGCAACAGCTGCAGCAGACAGAGAAGCTATTTCCTCCTTGGCATCTTCCAGTTCTTTTGACAGCTTGGCAACCTACAGAAACAACACTGTTGTGAGTACAACCCACTTCAAGGACTACTGGAGCTGGAAAGAACCTGTAATTGCTCAATCCAAACAGTTCACAAGTGGAGAAAGTGGAGGGAGTTAAGACAGATCACAGGATTTGCCTAAAGTGTTTACTGTTTATAAGTGCCAGAGCAAAAACTGGAACTCAAGTCTTAATGTTCTTAGTTAACTATGCTTTGTATTTAAATACACAAATCCAATCTCTACATTATACTCTTCTTTCCATTAGAGAATGTAAAGGTCAAGTAAACATCATTCTAGTTATATAACTAAAATGTATTATTGGGTAATTATACAATCACATAAGTGATCAAATCATTGGGTACACATAATTTAAACTGTATAGAGGGTGTAAGATCTATCCATCGAGGACAACAATAAGGGAAAACTGGCAAATAAGTAAACAATTTAGTTTTTGTTCTTTATTTTTTAGTTGCTTATTACTTTTATTTCCAAGTGGTAGTAAATAACTCATCTTTTTGTTTTCCTGTATGCTCTAAATGTCTGTCATTTATGTCCAAGGCAAAATTTATTTATTTATTTATTTTTTCCCTTTATTTATTTATTCACTCATTTTTATGGCCAGCTCAGCCCACCCCGAGGCAGGGCTGGCGCAGCATGTGGTGCAGGGGAATCGAACCGTGGTCCCTGAAGCCGCCTAAGCTATCCCAAGCAGGCGCTTTAGACCACTGAGCCATCCCGCCGGGCCCCCTCAAGGCAAAATTTAAAACAATGATTTTTTAAATGAGCACCATGTACTTAGATTACCCATTACCACTCCTCCAGGAGTGAGAAGACTGGGTCCTGTTCTAAAACAAGCTGAATGAGGGCAGCTGTGAGCCCTCTGCCTTTCCTTCTCAGTTACCTGTCCTGTGAGCTGGGACATCTCTGCTTCCAAGTCCTGTTTCTCTATGGTAATCTGTCGCTTTTCAGAATTCAATGTATCCTTTTCTCCCTGAAGATTCTTAAGTTTCTGCTCAAAGTCACTTTCCATCTTTTTCATTTCCACTTGTAGCTCATGCCGGGCTGTTAACTCCGAGTCCAGCTAAAGAGCAAAGGAATCAGGCTTCCAGTAAGTTCTCCAACCCAGTAAGAAGCATAAGTGTCACTTTCAGAATTTGCAATTTTGTGCCACTATTTGCTATACAGATCCATATAAGAAATGGGACAACCCACTCAGGTCCCCTTTGTCTCTCTCTCTTAGATTGAAGCTTCTTGTCCCTAATAAATACATTCTGCTTTTAACCTCCATTTGTTCCTAAAATTCACTCTGATTTTAAAGAACATGAAGTCAGCCCAGATATCTTTCAGGCTGGGAGTTTCATTCTCTTATATCAAGATAACTGATATACCCCATTTTAATTATATATATAGTATAAATGAAACTTTAATTTTTATTTCTTTTCTTGTTTCAGAACTTTTGTCTGTTTTTTTTTTTTTTTTTTTTTTTTTTATGGCCGGCTCAGCCTGCCCTGAGGGCAGGGCTGGCGCAGCATGTGGTTCCGGGGATCGAACTGCAGTCCCTGCAGCCACCTAAGCTTTCCTAAGCAGGTGCTTTAAACCACTGAGCCATCCTGCAGGGGCCCCTATAAATGAAACTTTAAAGTCAGTAACTTCTAAACCTACAAAATAAAATGTTAATGTATTACTTAAAAAAAAAAGGATATTTAAAACACCTTTCAACCAGGACAGCTATGGTGGTACAATCCCAGCACACCCTAGGATCAAAGATCTATCAAAAACAGTGGGAGTCCTTATTAATAATCCAAGAGAAAGAGAACTGAGACATATTCCCATTCTTACTGGAGGGATAAGAGACATGAGAAGCCAAGCAAACCTGGGAATATGACCAGCATTACATAAGAATATTATATACACATGACTATCATTTGCCTTTTTTTTTAACCTGTCTTATACCCCAAGAATTATATGAGCCTATCTCTAACACCTCCTATTTCCATATGCATTACTTTCTCTGATGACTAATCTATAGTGAGAGATATAGGAACTATCAAATGCTGAGTGTTTTCAAAATATCATAGACAACAAGTCTTACCAAAAAAATAATTGTCAGACAAAAATAATTTTGGTAGTGTTGGAGGTTAAGCCCAGGGCCTTGTGTATGCTAGGCAAGTGGATTACCACTGATTCTTCATACATACCTTTTTTTCTAGCTCTGTAGCTTTGGCTTCAGATTTCTCTACTTTTGTTTTATCAATCATTTGATCTGAAAAAACAAAAAAAGGTAAGTAAAGTTACCAGCTCTCTGTCTTCTCTCTCATTCATGAACCCTTCAATAAATATACTGAACAGAGTCTTTTGCCTTTGTGGTTATTTATATTACCCTTAATATTTTGTACTAGACCAAGAGATAGAACTTTCAGTTAAATTCAACCTATAATTTCTACATATAAGGGAAGACTACCACACTGGATAGCATTAATAATACCTATGAGTAATATGTGTGCCTATCTGAGGTCAGGAGTCACAAATGCCAGCACTCTTTATTTAATGACTGACTGGGTTCTGTTCTATAACTAGGTCAATTGAACTGGTAAATAAATATGGAATTAAATATAATATGTATATCACAATATTCACAACAAATAAATGGCCAAAGGAACTCTAATTTGATGAGTTTACTTTTATTTGCTTATCTGTTACATATAGTACTATAATGTATAACAGAATATAAAACTATAGTACTATACAGTATAATCAGCAAAAATTACAACAAAGGGCTGGCCAAATAGCTCAGCGGATTAAATAGCCTGCATAGACAGGCACAGCAGCTGGGGTTTGATCCCTGGCATGCTGTGCTGGCCCTGTCCCCAGGAAATGCTGAGATGGCAATTGAGACTGGGCACAGTGGTGCATGCCTGTAATCCCAGCTGTTGGGAGGCTGAACACAGGTGGAGCACCAAGAGTTTGATCTACATAGTCAGATTCTATAGGCCCTGTCCTAAAAATACAAAAAAAAGGCTGTATAAATAAGATATATAGAACTATATATAAAAACTGTTGAAAAAAAAAAGTAGGTCATTAAGTCTAAACAGCATGCCTCAGTAATATCTGAACAGTCATTTAACGAAGTAGGTCACTAAACAAGCAAGATCTGCAATAACTGAAGTTCCTACCAAAAGGTAGCATGTGAGGAAGTACAGATTTTTAGATTTAAGTAGAAATAAACTGAAGGACTTTATAGTCCTGTATTAGGGGCTGGAAAGATTTCCTTTAAATTTATGAAGAAATAAACTAAGAAGTATATATGCCTATATCTGGGCCTGGAAAAGAGATAGTCCATTAGTGAAAGAAGCAATGAACAGGGGCCAGCAGGATGGCTCAGTGGTCTAAAGTGCCTGCTTAGGAAAGCTTAGGCAGCACCAGGGACTGAGGTTTGATCCCCGGCACCACATGCCCTCCTCCAGGGCAGGCTGAGCCAGCCATTAAAAAAAAAAAAAAGAAGCAATGAACATTTTGAGAAAATCAATAGAAGAGTATAAGCTTACCAATTAATCCTTCAATATTGATCTGGAGGTGCCGGCACTTGAAGTCAGGATCAGCCCCATTCTTATGAAGAACTATCTGGGAAATGCATTCTTCAATCAACTTATAGTACTGTGGTCTATGAGGGGAAAAAAGATAGAATTAATCAAAGGGAAATAAAAATATAGTAAGTATTCAGAATAAAAATTTAACTGCTCTGCCCATGAAGGAACTTAAGGATAAGTGTTCTGGAAAAGAATGCTTTGTGAACAGAAATACTACTGTCTTGCTAAGAAATTCCGTATCTTTCACTCTTTCAGCTTCTGATAATTAGGACTTACAGGCTGGAGATGTAGCTCAGTGGTACACCATGTGCTAAGCTTATGTGAGGCCCTTGGTTTTAATCCTAGCACTGCCACAAAAGAAAGAAAAATTTTGCCTTTTGCCTCCTATGGTCAATACTTTCCTATCTACATATCGGGGCTTGTGATAAAACTACTGCTGAAACTCCACTTTTCAGGCAAGCAGAGGACTAGGTGTTAAGCTCAGTGGCACAGTGCCTGCCTGGCAAGTGAAAGGTCTTGAGTTTAATTCCTGGTACCAAAAGAAAAAGAAAAGAAATTCTTCAGATAAGCAGAGAGAATTTTAAATTGTCACTTCCCCTTGTTATCATTCTTACCCCACTTACCTATTTATTCCCTTTTGAGGACAGGCATTTCACTGTATACTCTAACCTCCATAGGAAACCTATTAGTTGAGTTAAAAGAATAAATGACAATTTCCTTTGTATCTGTGACTAACGAACTCCAGTCTATGGTCTGCACTTTTTCTTTTTCCCTTTATAAGAAAGTTTAAAGGTTCTGCACTCTTCATTCACATATGCTCAAACTCAGTTTCCCACAAGCTTACAGTCTTCTTACCTGGCCTCATAGTCATTTCGGACCAACAGGAGGTGCTGCAGGATAGATAGGAAGTGTGGCTCTGCCTTGGAGTCCTTCACAGTGTTTAAGAGAATATGGAAGACTTCACTAAAGTCAGTGGAAAGAGGACCAGGCTAAGGAAAGAAAATGCTAGAAACTGTGTTTGATTAGTGACTTAGTTAACTCTACAAGAAGCTAAGGAAAAGTAAGATGCCACCTCTACTCCCATGGTCACCACCAGCAACTTTAAGTATCTTAGCCAAGCACCCTTACAACAAAGGAATCGCCTAATCCCTTAGATCACAGAAATCTTTTTCTGAGTATCCATTAAACATTTAGGTACTTTCATATTGTTTTCAATCTTTCAAAAGTCCTGTCAATGACCACTGTAAGTAGACAGAGGATTCCTACTGCTTAGCCTGAAGTTAAGTAGTACACATAAACTAAAAATATAACTGCCTCAAAGTCACTTTTCATGAATATTAACAGGTAACCCAACTGGTCCCTCTGTCAGTCTGCTACTTCATAGGAAGCTAAACTGTCATGTTCCAGGCAGTTATGTCAATTTTGATGACTACCTCAGATTATGTTTATCAATTTCCTTGGTCAATGCTGATATGAATAAAGCCAAAAGCAATAAAGATGTGTGCTTTATTTACTGGAAGACACATGAACCTGAGGTTCTATTCAGAGTCATTATCTTCCGCAGCATTCCATACAGGAGATTTGTCATTCAGTGCAATCAATGTCTCATCTGTCCCAACCCAATCAGCTTAAGGATATTCCATCTCCATACGAATGTCTTCCAGCCGACCCTTTAGGTCATCGGAATCTTCTTCTGATTGTTCATTAAACACATTTAGCTGTACTTTCATATCACTATTATCAATCTCTTGAAGGTCCTGTCAACGACCAAACTAAAAGTTAGGAAACCCAAAGGTGTACTGCATGGCTAGAAGCCTGAACCTTTCAACCCGGTTCTTACACAGCAAACTTGTTACCCCAGGGATAACTGGGACTGTAAGAACTGGAAGGAATAGGTCAGATTGTCTGATGAAGTGTTACTGCTTACCTGCAATACCTGATTTAGCCCTAAACGCATCAGTTCACTTCTGATGTGAACTCGGAAGTCAAGTTCTTCAGCTGGAGTGATGAGTGCATTGATCAGCTGCAGGCATCCCACCTAAAAAAGAAAATTTAGCAGCTGTTTCAATACTAACTCCTACAGATGAAGATTCTATTCTCTTTATATGCATTCAGGGGGCTCCCGAATAAAACCAAAAGATAATAGCATAAAAACTACAGGAATGATTTTTCTACTACAGCAATGAGATCTGGTTTGACCACAGATCTACAGAGCTCAGAACTATAAATGGTTCCAAGGACCTGATACTACATGTTACTGTGCAGTCCTGGTTTCCCAACATGCAGATAAATATTATGTCTTTTCTCATTTCATAATGAGAAAAATACTTTGTTTTATCCCTTCTTAAACAAATATTTATCATCTTTCCTTGACAAAAAATTCTCAAATATAAAATAATTAATTTGATATGTTCTATTAAAACAGCAGAAGAACTTAGGTCTTTCCATCTTAAATTCTGTGTTTGGGTCCAGTTTTGAGGTATACACATGCCTTGACTGCAATAGAGGTCCCACTTTTTAACCCATCCAACAGAGGCTGGAAACGTTCCACTTCATCCATCTCAGCTCTTTCTGTCATTGCCTCCAAAACGCGTTCATTCCTGTCCAAGAAAAAGAAAGGGAGAGTACTGTCTAGGTGCTCTAACAGCTATGTATAATAGGTAGGTTACACAGACTGGTTAGGAAGTAGTAATTTTTTTGTTTTTTTATGTAGCCCAGGCTGACCTCTCAAGCGCAAGTGCTAAGATTATAGGTGTGCATTACCATCCCTGGCTAGGAAACAGTACATTATCAATGATTCAGATTTCTCAAATTAGCCAGGGATTTAGGTCAGCAGCAGAGCCCCTGGAAAAAGGCCTTGAGTTCATTTTCCAATGCTAAAAAGAAAAATTTCTCAAATTATTCTCTTAACACCCTTAGAACAGGAGCCAGAATTTGAAAAAAGCTACAGACCATCTTTTTAGCTATTTCTGGACTCCTACATATGGATATTAAATTAAGAGCCCTATGCTATGAAATAATAAATTGGTTCAACTTTTTGAGAGGCATCTAATAGTACCAATTGACTTCTAGTGCATACAACAGTTGGCTTAATTCTAGTAATCTATCTATCTATCTATCTATAAATGTATAAAGATGAAAGTAGATATGTAAGGAGATGTTTGTTGCATCATTTGTAATAGTAAAAAATCTTATTACATAGATCAAGGGCCAAAATCTGCTGAAGTCTACATAGAAGTCTAGCAATGGAGAAAATGTTAAATGAAGTATGGATCTATAATGCATACATATAAAATTATAAGTAGCCACTAAAGATAATGAGGTCAACCTCTAAGGACAGGTGAAAAGACATCCACAATATCCCATTAAATAAAAAAGAAACAAAGTGAAAAGAATGAATCAACTGCTTTGAGTTTGACGCCAGGTTCAGGTACAGTTCAAGGACAGCCTGAGTTACAGAGTAAAACCTTGTCTCAAAAATAAAAAACCCACAAAAACAAAAACAAAAAAATGGAATGAATGGTATGATTTAGCTTTTTTTTTAGAATTTTTTATTTTATTTATTTATTTTTTTCTTGTTTCAGAACCTTTGTTTGTTTATTCACTCATTTTTATGGCTGGCTCATCTCACCATGAGGGCAGGGCTGGCGCAGCCTGTGGTGCCGGGGATCGAACCACAGTCCCTGAAGCCACCCAAGCTTTCCCAAGCAGGCGCTTTAGACCACTGAGCCATCCTGCCGGGCCCCTATGATTTAGCTTTTGTTAAACCAGACCTCCCTGCAAAAATAAAAATCTACCTTATATATGTAATTGGCTTTATAGCAAAAAACATTATTCCTTATACTTAAGATACTATCTTTCGGCAGGAGAAATCTTACAGTCAAGGAAATGCAGTGTTTGTACTCAGAAAAGCGTCTATTGAGACTCTTATCAGGCCACTAACACTGGCCATCTCTGTACAACAGTATTTGACAAAGGCAGTTAAATATTATTGCATGTATTTTTATACTGTTTGAATTTTAGGGCTAATGTTGTATTACTTCTCAAAGAACAAAACAGTAAAAGGGCTGGCCAGATAGCTCAGCAGACTAAAGGGCTTGCTTCCACAAAGTGCAGTGGTGGGGGTTCAGTTCTCGGTGTGCCACGCTGGCCCCACCCTGCAGCATGCTGCAAAGGTGATTGAGAGTGGGCATAGTGGCATATGCCTATAATCTCAGCACTTGGGAGCTGAAAACAGGAGAATCACGAGTCTGATCTATGTAGTGAGACCCTGTAGACCCTGTACTAAATATATTAAAAAAAAAAAAGAATGAAGGCCACAGCAACCACTGAAGAATGGTAACCATAGCCCTCCACTATCCCATGGCCGTAGGCCTCAACAAGGTCTGTAAGGTGACTAAGAATGTGAGCAAACCAAGGCATGCTGCTGCTGCAGACACCTCATCAAACACACCAAGTTTGTGCTGGACATGATCCAGGAGGTGTGGTGCTTTGCCCCCTAGGAGTGCACACACCATGGAGCTGCTCAAGGTCTCCAAGGATAGACATGCCCTCAAGTTCATCGGGGGATGCACATCTGCGCCAAGAGGAAGCGTGAGGAGCTGAGCAATGTGTTGGCTGCCATAAGGAAGGCAGCTGCCAAGAAAGTCTGAGCCCCTCAGGAGTAAAGCTTTGCAGAAGAAAAAAAAAAAAGAATGAATTTTAAAGAGAAACTAGTCACATACATGTCCTCTGGCTGTGGTAGGATACAGAGAGCAGAAAGCAGCTTAGCTGCATCAATCATCATGTTGGGAACTGCAGGATCCATAGCTCTGACCAGCAGTAGGATTCCCTCTTCTGCCTCCAACATAGTCTTGATGCCAAACTGTTAGGACAAGAACAGAGAAGGGAAGTTTAAACATAATGGCATCTAGGCTGGCAAGATGGCTCAGCAGGCTAAAGTGCTTGCTTAGGCAACTGGAGAGTCCTCGGTTTGATCCCCGGCACCACATGCTGCACCAGCCCCACCCCCAGGGCAGGCTGAGCCGGCCATAATATATATAAACATGGCATCTAACCAGAGACAACTTTATAGGTTTTTATAGGCTGAATGGTATGCTTCTCAAATTCATATGTGATAGCTTAATTCCCAGGAATTTGAAATGTGAACTAATTTGGAAATACCGTCATTGTAGGTGTGGATTTGTTAATTTACATTGAATTCACATTGGTATACAACGTGGTCCTAGAAACTAGGAGAGAGGCATGGAACATAGTCTCTCTCACAGCTTTTTTTTTTTTTTTTTTTTTTAAGAATTTTATTTTATTATTATTATTTTTTGTTGTTTCAGAACTTTTTTGTTTATTTATTTATTTTCATGGCCAGCTCAGCTTGCCCTGGTGGCAGGGCTGGCGCAGCATGTGGTGCCGGGGATCAAACCACAGTCCCTGCAGCCACCCCCCTAAGCAGGCGCTTTAGACCACTGAGCCATCCCACCGGGTCTCCAGCTTTATTATTTTTTTAATTAATTTTTTGGAACAGGGTCTTGCTACGCAGTTCCTGCCTCAGCCTCCTCAGCACAGGAATTATAGGCATGTGCCACCACGCCCATTTCCAGGGCTAGCACAGCATGCCAGGGTTCCAGAGCTGGCATGATATACAGTACCAGAGATTGAACTGGGTACCTTGTGCTTGTCAGACAGGTGCTTAGACTGGCAAGCTATCTCCCTAGCCTCCTCACAACCTTTAGAATCAACTCTGCTAACACCTATTCAGAATTCTCTTGAACTACTATTATGGTTTGTACCTAGTTGTCCCCCAAAGCCTCATGCAGTCATGAAGCAGACTTCTACAGTTTGTGATTAACACTTTATCCACTGAGATTATGGGTGTGAGTGCTGCTGCTGGTTATGGGTGCGAGTGCTATACCCCACCTGGGGCAGATAGCCTGAATGCAACTTAAGGGAGACAGACTTGCTCTCTGTAGCCACTGTTGCTGCTACTCCTCCCTTTTGCTCTCTGTTCTTTGCAGCCACCATGAAAGGTTGCCCTCTGCCATGTGCCACCCTGCCTTGGATCCAACTGTGTATGGACTGAAACCTCCAGTAACTGTGAACTAAATAAATGTTTCCTTCCTTCATTTTGGGTGTCAGGTATTTGAGAGAAGAGCAACTGAGACAACTACCCTACATATCTGTGAAACAGTAAATTTCTGGTATTTCAGATAACCAGTCTGTGGTATTCTAGTAAACTAACAGAGTAGAATACTTTTTTCAATATGGATAAACAAAGATGAACATAACAAAACTATCTCTTGGAGACAAAATTCTACATCCTCAAGAATAAAAATGTTTCTTTTTAATATTCCCTCCAAAGCCAATGGATTAAATTGTAACAAAATTAAGCACTGAAGAAGGTAAATTTGTTCTCAAAGACATATTGGGTTTAAATAATAAACAAACAAACAAAAAGACTCTAAACAAGGAACAGTTAGGAAGGAAAAAACACGCATGGAATAGAGTTAGTTAGCTTCCCTGAAATAGTAACTACAGATCAAGAAATTTAAAAATTAGCAAGTACATATAAAGAAAAAGGAAGAAAATTGAGCCTACTACTGGAAACAAGTCAGAACTAGGGAAAAGGTCTACAGAAGCATATACATGTAGCAATGAAGAATAAATACCGTACTAAAAACAAAGCTAAACATCTTGAACCCTTAACTTGGAGTCTACCAACAAAAATATAGGGAGTCCAGACAGGGAACAGAATGAGAATGGCAAAAATCTCACCTTGTTGTTCATAAAAGCTTTCAAGCAACGAATAATCTCATGCTGGTTCCGGCTGTCGTAGCTTCTGCAAGTAGAAGATGTAATAGGTAAACTCCCTTTACACCCCTTCCCAGCTGACTTTTCAATCTCAGAAACAAGAGCCCCAAAGTCTACCAAACAGCACTTGACTTAGAAACACTGATCTAAAACAGCTGACACGGCATCCCCACCAAAGACCTTTGAAACCAGTACACCATCCTGTGACACTTCCAATTAGTAGCTGGGTTGCCACATTATACTTTTCAGCAGAGGGTCCAGATTCTTGCCCAAATAGCTTGCACCACCATGGCTGCTTCTTAGCAAATTCTGCAAGGTCCAGTGCCTCAAACTTTCTTTCAAAGTTTCCTTGACTGGACGCTGCCATTTTGGCGCACTCGTCTCCCTCACCAAAGACCTTTGACATCCCTCTTGTAATCCAGTTAATTCAGTTACTTTAAAACCTTGTCCTTTAACTTCGTTTAAGCTCTTAAGTGACAAATTTGACTACAATAAATACCCAATCTATTACTGTTTTCTATGAAATCTGAGAAGACACATGGAGGAGGCCCAGGCCCAGCAATGTTTTAGTCTCAAAGATTCCAGAAATCAAAGAAAACCACCCTGGTTCTCCCTATCTTCCCCTTCCCCTTCCCCTTCTTCTTCTTTTTTTTTTGGCTTTTTGAGACAGGATCTTGCTATGCAGTTCAGGCTGGCCATGAGCTCACTTTTATAGCCCAGGCTGGTCTCGAACTCACACCGATCCTCCTGCCTCAGCCTCCCAAGTGCTAGGATTACAGGTGTGCACCACCACACCTGGCTTTCGTTATCTTCAAAATAACCTAAGTACGAGGTATTCCTAGAATTAGTCCACCTCTGCAGAGTGCAGTAGAAATAGTACCAAACTGATTAAGTATTTTCTAAGACTTTTAAATATGACTTGACCCAGACTACACTATCAGGCAGCTATGGATGAAATCAGGTTCCTATTTCCAGGCTGACATAGAATCCTGGTAGGCTAATCTTATGCGGTATACCCCCCATGTTATTCACTATGAAATCTAAACTACTCTTCTCTTTTCTGTGTCTATAATCATCATTCACCCTCTGGCCACCCTAAAATAAATGCGATTCTCAGCTAACAGCATACTCCCTTAGTTTAGCACTTTACATTTATTCTTCTGGAGACAGCATCTCACTAAATATTACTGAATGGCCTCAAACTCAAAATGATCCTCCTGCCTCAGTCTCTTCCTGAGTGCTGGGATTGCAGGTATCAGTCACCAACCCTGACTATATTTAACTGTCAGTATTTCCTTTATAGCAAAGAGCCAAGCCCCCTATAGCCCTCCAACAAGAAGATGAAGAGATCTGGAATTCCTTACCCAGGACTTTCTTCCTTTTCATCATGAAGTCGTTTGAGAATGTCTAATAAAGAAGCAAGGCCTTCAGCACCAAATGTTTGTACCCAACTGTAGGAAACAGGGAAACAAAGTAATATCATATCAATAATTTGTTTTGTGTATACATATAGTTTATATTGCAGCTCTATTCCCAATCTAGACCATTCTCTGGTTCCTCTGATCTTCTATCACCACTGAATTTCAACACTAGATTGCTACTTATGTTACTTCCTTAGAGTTCACACCTGACAGGGTTGTTGTTGAGAGAGACACGAAGGGACTCCAAGCAGCTGAGCAGAGGCATATCCCGTAAGCCTGACTTCAACTCCTGAATGTACATCATGGCAGACCTGGAACTCTCCTTCTGGCTCATGCCCTACACAGAAAACAGGTAGAAAAATTAGTACACATTAAGTCCAATCACAAAATGGGAACTACTATTTCATTAATTAATTTATTTTTATTTTATTTTATTTGAACCAGGCTTTTGCTGTATGGTTCAGACTGGGCTTGAATGTAGTATGTAGCACAAGTTGGCCTTGAACTTGAGGTGATCCTCCTGCCTCAGGCTCCCAAGTACAGGACTGTAGGCATGTGCCACCATACCCAGCTACAGATAACAGTTTAATACCAAGGCAAAATAATAATAATAATAATAATAATAATAATAATAATAATAATAATACCAAGGCAGACACCCACTGTAAAGATCATTAAATTACATGAAGCTCAAGAATGCTTATCCCCCCAAGAAAAGAATGTTTATCCCATTCCCATATGTCATGAAGTTTAAGTCACACAAAAACTATGTAATGATAATTCAGTTATTAGAGTAGAATAGTAGGCTAATATAATAGAGTTATGTAGACATAATACATTATATAAAGCTGGCCAAGTAAACAGGTCCAAGATAACACCACAGTCCCCCATGTCAAGGGTACCTGCCCCAGGACTCACAGCCTTGGAAGTGTGTAAGTACTGGGATACCATCTCCCTCTTGATGATAATGTCCTTCTCCCTCAAAGGTTGTTGTTTCTCCTCATTCAGATTCATATCCAGCTAAAAGATGGGGAAGAGGGGAAGAGAACAAAATTATCTTGAATTCTTTAAAGTTTTTAGTTTTTTTTTTTTAATAGAATACTCAGTGATAAATTGAGCACAGTAAATAATTAATGAATAAATAAATATTGATTGATTTCTAAAGCCATTATAGTTGACCAAAATTTCTTAGGGATACATGTGGCTAACATTTTAGTATGAATCCCTATAGATACTGTGTGTGTGCACTCATGTGTGCACATGCTCTCCTAAGGATTAAACCCAGCGCTTCATGCAAGCTAACTATACACCTTACCACTGAGCTATTTCATCAGCCCACTGCAGACCTTTTTATACATGCAAATCTTTTAAGAAAAACTGACTCAGCATAAATAATTTATTCTGTATTAATGAAAGAAAACCACATGCAATTTTTTTTGTGACACTTGAGATTGAACTCAGGGATGCTGACCTATATCCCCAACCCTTTTTATTATAAGACCAGGTTTGTGAAGTGGCCTAGGCTGGCCTGGAACTTATGATCCCACTGTCTTAAGTCTCCTAGGTACCTGGAATTATAGGCATCTCACACCATGCCCAGCTCATACAACATTTTTTTTTTTTTGCACTGAGAATGGATTATAAATATCTTTTCAGGCAGAAGGACTGGATAACTGGTGTCACCCAAACACCAGTAAAATCTGCAACAATTCTAGCTCCTAAACACATTACTTTGGCTATCTCAGCATATTCCCCTCACTCAGTGTTTTTCACCAAGGACAGGAAAGTCAGTCACATACCAGTACATTTCATAATTCAACTGACTTAAGACACAATATTTGACAGTCTTCTAATGATTTGACATCAGTATTCTCTTTTCACCAATACATAAAGGACCTTTGGGATATGCCTATTTCTCAGTTTCTTCTTCACACCCACAGAATCCACTGTGAATGCTTCATTACTTTACCTCCTCTGGCTTAAGCCAAAGGCGATCTCCAGAATACCATTAGAATTAGTCCCACTCATACAGTGTCTTTGTGAATGAAGCATTACTGCACAGAAGAACATTAACAAAATGATCAGTAATCAGATGTTTGTAAGCTACGCAGATTATAATCCTATGACCTGGCACTTACATATGCAGTCCCTTGTTTATGGCATCAATATTTAAAAGTTTCACATTAAGTCTAGACTTTCTTCTAATAAAGGGCTAATGAAGGAAAGCTGTGCATGGCCAAAGCACCATGACTATAAATTCAATTGCAGGAAGAAACTACATTTTGTGGTGGGAAACTTACCAGCATCTGCTCAAAGAGAGCTAAAACTTGCTCATCTGAAATATCTTGCAATGACTGTGCCATGGGATCATCCCCATATGATGCAGAATTTCTATGAGCAGAACTGGGCTTTTCTTTTTCCTTCTTAATTCTCATGCTGGTAAATCTCTCCAGCTGTGAGAGAAAAAAGTATTAGTAATAAACCATCTTTATTTACAAAACGAAGTACATAGCAAATAACCCATCCTTTAACCTCCTATGCATGCATGGTTCCTCTGGTTCAAGAGCAGTTCAAGAGCTGGGGAGATAGCTCAGTAGAATAAGTGAATAAGTGCTTGCCTGGCAAGCACAAGGTCCTGAGTTCAATCCCCCCCCCCAAAAAAAAGCAGTTCAAAACTTTTAACATGAAAGAAGAAATCAGTCTTCCACACATCTAATTTAGCACACTGACTGTATACTTTCATATATTTCTTTTAAAGACAAGAAGACTGAACCACTAGGATTTCAGTCTCTAAAAAGATATCTTTGTTCTTGATTCTCCTCTCTCATTTCAAAGTGGTCTAGTACCACAGAACTGCAAATATATACAAACCTATCTCAATAAAATGCCCTTATAGTCCTTATTTCTTTTTTCTTGTTTCAGAACCTTTGTTTGTTTATTTATTTTTATGGCCGGCTCAGTCTGCCCTGAGGGCAGGGCTGACACAGCATGTGGTGCCAGGGATTGAACTGCGGTCCCTGCAGCCACCCAAGCTTTCCTAAGCAGGCACTTTAGACCACTGAGCCATCCTGCCGGGCCCTGTAGTCCTTATAATAGATATCTAATAATAAATATGGCCAGGTCCTCAGAGGTTCCCTCCCTTGCAGAGATGAGTATGACCACAGATTTTAGTATATATGTCACATAAGATAAGCAAATGCCTTAAAACTAAAACCATTCCCTCCTCCTTTTTGTACCCTCCATGGTAATTGGATTATGAAAGGAGTAAAAGTTTAATACATATTCTTTTTTTGTTTTAAATAATTTTTTTTTTTTGTTTCAGAACTTTTGTTTGTTTATTTTTATGGCCAGCTCAGCCTGCCCTGAGGGCAGGGCTGGCACAGAATGTGGTGCCAGGGATCGAACCACGGTCCCTGCAGCCGCCCAAGCTTTCCTAAGCAGGCGCTTTAGACCACTGAGCCATCCTGCCGGGCCCATAACACATATTCTTCAAAGTCCCCTTTGTACAACTGTTTAGTTAGCAAAGAACATGATGTACTTCAGAGGTATATGTGCTATCTGTCTACCAATCAAATAGTAATCAACTTTGCTCAAATTTCAAGTACAGGTGCTAAAATTAAAACAAGACACCTACAAACTATAGTTTACCAGCCAAACCCATTTGAAAATAACAGTAACAGTACTAAGTATTGTAGTACTTCAGTGATGAGTGGCATTCAGACTGCAAGACAACTTTGTAAGTTAACACATGCAATGGATTAACCATAAAAAGTTAGGGAAAGGCTTTAGTGCTCTCAGGCAAGATTCCTTAGCACCATTACAAGCTAAAGAAAGTTAACGCAATGGACACTGGTCAATGTTACAGTGTGGGAAATGAGCTAAAACATGCACATGCAAAACAAAAATTCCTTACCTCATCTGCCATGAGCCGCTTCAAAGTCTAGGAAACATGAAAAGGAGGGAGAAGAAAGATCAATGAAATGCTAAGAAACCTCCCAAATGCAGGTGGGGTTGAGAATAAAAAGGAAAAGAAAATGAATGAAATGATCAAGATATTTTCTGCAAGCTGAAAGATTTATGCCTATTGTTTAGCATGTTTCTTCAGGAAAGGGGGAGGAAGAGTTGTGAGGCCACTAGCTTAAAACTTAAAAATAAATGAATAAACAGTAAGGAACTGAACAAACTCTAAACTCAATGACTAAAACACTTTCGAAGTTTGTACAACTTCATTTAGCAAACAAAAAAATGAAAATTAAAATTATAACAGGACATAATTCCGCACTCTCAAATTTGGCAAAATCTGTCATGTCTCTGCTTACAGAGCAATTGGGGTTCTTGCAAACTGCTGTGGTCAGTTAAGAAAACAAAATGGCATTACCTAGTAAAGTTAAATGTACATATACACTAAATACAGCATTTTCTACATATCTACCCTGCTAAACATGTACATATATAGCAGGATATGTGGAATGAGTGTTTATAGTCATGTCATAACAATAAAAATAGAACAATCCAAATAATCACCCAGTGCAGAATGGACAAATAAACTAGTATATGATATACTGGAAAATAATTATGTAAAGAAAGTGAATAAATTTATAACTACACATAAACAATAACACTAAAGGACATAAGGGAATGATTACCACAAATGTCAAAACAGTGCTTACTTGGGATGAGTGGAAAAACTATGAAGGGGAAGGGTTAATGTAAGCTTTTGAGGTGCTTCTTGACGTGTGTGGTGATTACATGGCCATTCAGTTAATAATTAATGTGCTTTGGGCAGGGGAGATAGCTAGGCAGCATAAGTGCCTGCCTGGCAAGCACAAGGTCCTCAGTTCAATCCCTAGCACCTATTATTACTACTAGTAGTACTATGTTTTATACTATCTTCTTTATATAAATAATATTAAGACAATGAACAGGTCTAGGAAGTGGCCTTACATAATTTTATATCATATTTCTTTTTTCTTTATGTCCATGGAAAAGTTTAATAAATGGCTGCTGACTAACCTTTGTCAACTAATGAAGAACTAGTTCTGCCTCTTCCATAAAGCTGTTTTTCCAGCAATGAGCAAGGAAAAATCTGCTTCATTACATTCACATTTCTCCTATCACAATTCAGTTGAATCCAGTGTAAACTGTGAATCTTGACTTTGTTTTCCAAGGTCCAGAAGAGGTCAAGCTTCTGTTGCAGTTAGCCTTGAAATCACAGTGTGGGCTGAAGGTTACCCAAACAGACATTACAGGATAAGTCTTGTAACTGTATGGGTACTTTGCTTTTAAAAGAAAAGTATGATTGTCTTCACAATGATAACTTGCTATTCTAGAGAACTAACACTGAATTATAATGGCTGTTTGATTGTTTGCCTTAGCTATTCACTTCAAGACTAAGTTATCTGACATCGGAGCCCTAGACATTCTTATTGCCTACAAACAGACTCAACGATATGAAGAAGCTTTCCTACAATGCCAATTCCCAAGTATAAATCCCCAGAGAAGTCCTCAACGTCTTTCCTACTTCTTCATTGCTACAACAAAGAAACTTGACACTCAGATGTTACAGCCAGATCACACTCACATCTTTATTTTATTTTATTTTATTTTTTAAAGTGGGCTGAGGCTGCCTTAAGGGCAGGTCTCAAGCTTCTTGTGGGGGAGGGGGTTGAACCATGGTCCCTGGCACCTAAGAGACTTTGCCCAATCATGTGCTTTAACCAACTAAACTACCTGGCCAGTTCCCCAGGAAACTGACATTCAGACTGGTGAAGTAAAGCATGAAGTTACATGAATAGAAATTAAGCTGGGTATGAAACTCAAATCTCCATATTCAAAAGCCCCAAAATTTGCATTTCCCCAGATTTTCTTACATTGTTCCTATTACATGCCACCAACTCTTGATTCTATACATGAATAACATTTTCATTAGAAGGTAGATACCAATTTTCCTTGCATCGAGGGCTATCATTAGAGATAGACTACACTTGATCTTTCAAAAGAATTATCCATGTATTAGCCCTCAGTCAGGAATAAGGACTGCCAATAGCCCATGCATTTTCTGAACTAGCCCAACAGAGGGCAGCAACAACCAACAGTGAATCAAAGTACTGGCAAAAAACGTGTTTCAGAATCTAATAAAACACCCAAACAGCAAGCTCAGTTACTGAAATGGAAACCCGTTGCTACAGTACGTTTAGGATTTATGGTTGTTTAATATTATGTACATTTTTCTTATAGATTCTATGTATCTTGAATATATAAATGGCTTTCTGTTCAGGATTTTTTTAAAAAATGTACTGAGTTCTATGGATTCTAGTACACAAAACAAGTTTCTTACACCAGGAGATGTAAAACAACTAAAAATACTGATTTCTGTGCGGTACTGAAGGTACTGAAGCTGTATTTATGTCTTATACATCAGACATCCAAACTTTTTTTAAATAAAGTCTTAGCATTCCACTACCTCTAAATGCTTCAACTCTTACATTCTTCTCTGCTGTTCTCTTCTTTCCCCAAACCAGACTTTTACTATCATAGCTCACTTCCTGTCTCTTGAATGGAGTCTTCCACTGAATACCACCACTAAAACCTTTAACAAATCTGAACACTGAATTAAGGTTTTTTTGTTTGTTTGTTTGTTTGCTTTTTTTTTTTTTGCAGGACCAGGGTTCAAACTCACAACCTTGCACTTGCCTAGCAGGCACTTGTGCCACAAAGCTATCTCTCCAGCCCCTGAATTAAGTTTTTTTTAAACATCAATATCAGGTTCATGAATAAAAATTAAATCTACAGAAAAGGTTTTTTGCTTGTTTTTTTTAGGAAGGACAAGAATAATGGATGGAAAGAACTTACAAGGTCAGGAAGAACAAAAAAAGAGGAACTGCATTAGAAAGACGGGTTATTTAACCAAAAGACATAAAAAATCCTAAATAGGAAAATACAATAACCAGCCCAAATTATTACACTTAAGGACCCTCAAAGGCTCAGGTGAAAATTTTTAAAAAGGCTTAGCAATTAATGATATCAAACACCTAGGAAATGAGAGACAGAGGGAAAAGGAAGCTATCATGGAAAAAGCTGTTGAAGACATACTCCAACTTCCCACCGTGTCATTAGAAATGACCCTGTCTTCCTCCAGTGTAAGCCTGAAAGTTTATTCTCATGTGTAACTACTAAGCATTTTAATATAATTAGTGCAAGTCAGAAAGAAATGTAAGGCTCATTATATTGAAAGCCTGGTCCCCAGTGCAGCAACATTCAGAGGTGCGACCTTTGGGTACTAACCTCAGTGGTTAAATCCACTGATGAGTCCTCCCACTAAGGCTAAATGGGCTACTACAGGTAAAGAGTTTTCAGAGAAAAGAAACAGCCAGCAATAGCATGGATGCCATAGGATTGCCACCACTGGCCTAGATGAAGGGAGTGGGTCATAGAGGCATGACCTTGGGGACCATATTTTGTCCCAAGTCCCTTCTTCTCTGGCTCTTTCCTCCTCTGCCTCCTGGCTGGCATGAGGTTCACAGCATTCCTCTACCATACCCTTCTGCAGTAATGATTCTGCCTCATTTGGGGCTAAGAAGCAGTGAAGCCAAGTGACCAGGGATTGATCCAGCTATCTCTGAAATCATGAGCTAAAAGAAACCTTTCCTTGTTTAAGCTGTTTATGTCAGATACTTTACCACAATTGCAAAAAGCTAACAACCATTAATCCTCTATTCCCAAAATGAAATAGGTATAAATCTAACAAAGCATATAAATAAAGATCTAAAACATAAAACAGATGAATAAAATCAAAGAAATAGCTAAGTGAGAAGACATTTCATATTCACTGACAAGAATATTCAATATGTCAAGATGTTTTGCCCAACTTCATCTACAGACTGAGTAAACTCTCAAGTAAAATCCCAGAAAGATATTTTGTGTGTATCAAAAAACTGATTTAGGGGCTGGTGAGAGCTCAGCTGTATAAGCACTGAGACAAGAAGATCACTACAAGTCCAAGCTGCATAGAAAGACCCTGTAACAAATAAACAATTTTAAAAACTGATTTAAAGTTTATATGGAGAGGCAAAAGACCTATAATATTCAACACAGTACTAAAGGAGAGGAGCAAAGTTGGAGCACTGACACCACATGATGCTAAGAATTACTACAGGGTTAGAGATGTAGCTTAGTGGTACAATGCCTGCCCAGCATGTTCAAGTTGCTGGGTTCAGTCCTAACAAAAACAAAACAATGGCTGCTACATATTTATCAAAAATGGTTACAACATAAAAACAACCTTATAGGAATACTAACTACAAAGCTACAGTAATCAAGACAATATGATAGTGATAAAAGAACAAAAAGATCAGTGGAACAGAATAAAGAGCCCAAAAATAAACCCTATATAGTTAACTAATCTTTGACAAAGAAGCAAAAATACAGTACAATACAGCAAAGATAAATGTTTATAACAATTGGTGCTGGAAACCTGGACAGGCATATTTGAAAAAAAAAAATGCAATCTACACACAGACTTTACACTCTTCAAAAAAATTAACTCAAAATGGACCACTTATAAAGCCCAAAACAAACATTCTTCGAAGAAAATCTAGATGGCCTTGTATATGTCAATGTTTTGTTTTCTTTTCTTTTGTTTTAACACAACACCAAAAGCAGGACCCATGAAAGACATCATAAAGTAAACTTCATTTAAAAAAAGCAGGGGGAAGCCAGGGAGACAGCTCCGTGGCACAAGTGCCTGCCTGGCAAGTACAAGATCGTGAGTTCAAACCCCGGTCCTGCCAAAGAAAAAAAAAAATTTAGGGGCTGGGGAAATAGCTCCATGGCACAAGTGCCTGCCTGGCAAGTGCAAGATCATGAGTTTGAACCTCGGTCCCACAAAATAAATAAATAAATAAATAAAAAGCAGGGGCCCGGCAGGATGGTTCAGTGGTCTAAAGTGCCTGCTTAGGAAAGCTTAGGCAGCTGCAGGGACCGCGGTTCGATCTCCAGCACCACATGCTGCGCCAGCCCTGCCCTCAGGGCAGGCTGAGCCAGCCATAAAAATAAATAAACAAACAAAAGTTCTGAAACAAGAAAAATAAAATTAAATAAAAAATTCTAAAATAATAATAATAATAATAATAATAATAATAATAATAAATAAAAAAAAGCAAACTAGTATGCTCCCTGGTGCACAGGGTAGCCATTAAATGCTGTCATGCCATTCTACACTTCACCATTTCCATTTCACAGACCAACTTCATAGAAATGAAAAATACTGACAGATAATTACTCAAATGCACAATTAATACATTATCTATTAAAGTAGAATAATTTGTACAATGGTTCCTAAGTCAAAGATGAATTACCAGGCTTTATAATCTATAAAAAAATCTTTGATCTTTGTCTTTAACTGAATATTCTGCTTTAGAACTATAAGATGCAAATGACTTATGCTTTCAAATGAGAAATAATAATTTTTTGAATTCTCTTACTGACCCCTTTCTCCCCAATGATTACAAAGACAAAAATATAAATTCAGATGCATAAATTTTTATTTGTATAATACATAAACAGGCAAACATATGCTTGACAGTTGCTGTGTCAGTGTTATAGTTAAGATTTATAAGTTGTATTAAGGGCTATTTTTACTGAATGACTTAGAAAATTAGTGACATCAAATGAGTATATTGAGTTCCATAATTATTTTCAATGATGAATAATAACCCAGTGTGTACAACATATACATTCTTTTTCTTTTTTCTCTTTGTGGTACTAAGGATCAAGCCTACAGCCTTCCCACTAAGTTAACAACTCCAGTCATTTTTAGTTTTTATTTTAGTGTCTCACTAAATCACTAAGTTGCTCAGGCAGAGTTCAATCTTCTATACCCTTCTAGCTCAGCCCCTCAAAGTAGTGGGATTACAGGAATGTGCCACCACACCTGGATATACATTCTTTATGTAATTATGAATATGTCAAATGTATAAGAAGACAAGTCTTCTAATATTTTATTAACATAACAGGCATAATGTCACACTGCTAGCACTTGGGACACTAAAGCAGGGAGATTGCCAGGAGTTCAAAGTCAGCCTCGGCTACATAGTTAAGTTCCAGACCAGCATGAACTATGTGGTGAGAGACTCTCAAAAAGAAAATTTATTAACATGAAATAAGTTGATTTTACCTTTAGAACTTATGTTACATGAGAATTTGAAATATCTTCTGTCTGTAATTATGAGATCATTACATAAATATAATTTTATGACAAGCTCAAGTCTTCCTATGAAAATGCTGATATATTGTAAGTTATTTTATATTACATACATAGAGAATAAGAGTTAGCTTATGACCATATTTGATAACAGTAAAGACTACCTAAGTTTCAGAAATTCTGGTTTTAATTCAATTAAGATAGGTACTATGGACATCAGAAACTAATATACTATATAATAACATATATTAACATTAAAGTTAGTAGGGCTAGGGAGATAGCTCAGTAGAATAAGCATTTGCCTGGCAAGCACAGGGTCCTGAGTTCAATCCTCAGTACCACCAATAAATAAATAAATAATGAAGTTAAAGCTACTAAGCAAAGACAATACCTAATAACTTATAACTATTCTGAAGTTTAGAATTTTATTGGTGCTCTGCACATAATTTAAAAATATAGAGGGACAGAGAGAAACAAAACAACAAATGTTTTTAAAAATTTAATTGCTCTCTGAAAATTTACTTCAAACAAGTTAACTTGGTTTTCACTAAAGATTCCTTTGGTAGAAAAAGTTAAACTACTTTGAAGAGCAATTGCAAGACAACGAGAAAACAAACTATTAAACTGCAAAGAAATATTCTCAAAGACACATCTAACAAAGGACAACTACCCAAAAAATACCAAGAAGAGGCCAGTGAGATAGCATAGTGGTATAAAGCACCTGCTCAGGCAAACTTAGGCAGCCGCAGGGGACCACGATTTGATCCCCAGCACCACATGTCATGTAAGCCCCACCCTCAGAGAGGGCTAAGCCAGATTTAAAAAAAAAAAAAAAAAAAAGATATACTCTTAAAATTCAACAACAAAACAACCTAATTAAAAAAAAATCAGACAGGGGGGGGGGGTCAATTACCTTAACAGACATCAAAAAAAGATACACAGATGACAAAAATAAGTATATGAAATGACATCATCAAGGAAATGCAAACCAAAACAACATGGTATCATTACAAATCTATCACAATGGCCAAATTCCAGAACACTGATGACACCAAATACTGGCAAAGATGTTGAACAAGAATTCTCACTCATTGCTGAGGAGAATGCAAAATGGTAGAGCCATTGTGGAAGAGTCTGGCAAGGTCTTATAAAATTAAACATCCCATGCATCAATCAAGCTCTTAGTTTATCCAAATGAATTGAAAACATGTCTATACAGAAATCTGCACACAAATATTTATAGTGGTTTTACATACTCATAATTGTCAAAACTTAGAAGTAATGAATACATTTCCGAGTAGGCAAATGGACAAACTGTGCTACACAAAAGACAATGGAATATTATTCAGTACTAAAAAAAATGAGCTATCAAATTATGAAAAGCTTCCTCATGGAGGAATCTTAAATAAGAAGGCAGTCCAAAAAAATTACAAACTCACTATTCCAACTGTATGACATTTTGGAAGAGGAAAACTATGGAGACAATATAAAGATCTGTGGCTGCAGAGTGCAATGGAGAAGGGGTGAAGAGGCAGAGTATAGAGAACATTAGAGGCAATAAAAATACTCTGTATAATAATATAATGATGGGGGCAAGTGAGATGGCTCAGTGGTCTAAAGCGCTTGCCTAGGAAAGTTTAGGCAAGTGCAGGGACTGCTGCTGGATCCCTGGCACCACATGCTGTGCCACCCCACCCCAGAGCGGGTTGAGCCAGCCATAACACAAATAAATGAATAAGGTTTAAGAAAAAAAAAAAAAAAAAAAAAAAAAAAAAAAAAAAAAAAAAAAAAAAAAAAAAAAAAAAAAAAAAAAAAAAAAAAAAAAAAAAAAAAATATATATATATATATATGTATGTATATAAAATGATGGATATATTTGTACAAATCCATAGAACATTCAATATAAAGAGTGAACCCTAGTGGCCAGGCGTGGTGGCTCACGCCTGGAATCCCAGCACTCAGGAGGCTGAGGCAGGAGGATCGGTGCGAGTTCGAGACCAGCCTGGGCTACAAAAGTGAGCTCAAGGCCAGCCTCAACTGCATAGCGAGACCCTGTCTCAAAAAGACAAAAAAAAAAATTAAAAAATAAAAAATAAAAATTAAAAATAAAAAATAAGAGTGAACCCTAGTGGAAACTATGGACTTTGGATGACTGTGATACTTCAAAGAGGATTTATGAAATTGCGACAACTGTAGATGTTGATAGAGTGGGCACCTATGCTTATACAGGGGTAGAGGGAACATAGGAAAGCTTAGTGCTGTCCTGAAATAAGATACATGACTAAGCAATCCTTTAGTCTCCTGTTTAGCCCCTCATTTGCCATAAGCAAATAAGCCAACATTATCAGCTATCGTAACACCAGTTAGAAAAAACAATAATTCACAATATAGAAACTATACAAGGTAAATATTTTTTTAAATAATCATTAAGATAAAAATGTGTGATGTAACAACTGTCATTAATTTGCTATTCTTATTTTGATATGTACCATATGTATTGTTTTATATTAATGTTCCTGCCTTTGTTCTTGCTATTTATTTTTGCTTGTTTTCATTTTTACACTTTAATGTAAAATAAAATTAAAAAATAAAAACAATTGTTAAATCTATGACAAATACTCAAAGAAATAATAATCTTTAGAATTTGAAAATATGAAAGGAAATTAAAACTTAAAGGACTCCAACATGAGAAGTGAAGAAATTACCTTAAAAGTACAGAAAACCCAGAGACAAAAAAAGTAAGAGAAAAAAACCCTAAAAGACCAGTTTGGGAAACCCAGAATCAAAATAATAAAGAGAAAATAGAACAAAGAAGAGCAAGATATCAGGGAAACAAACTAAATTTCCCAGTATTAAAGAATAAGGACAAAAAGCCGGGCGTGGTGGCGCACGCCTGTAATCCCAGCACTCGGGAGGCTGAGGCAGGAGGATCAGTGCGAGTTTGAGACCAGCCTGGGCTACAAAAGTGAGCTCAAGGCCAGCCTGAACTGCATAGTGAGACCCTGTCTCAAAAAAAAAAAAGAATAAGGACAAAACAACTTACACAAAGGTCTATTACTAAAATTTCAAAGCACTGGGAATACAAATATCCTATAAAATCCTACAAAAGGAAGAAAACAAGTCTTACACAAAGGAATCAGAGCAGCTCTGGATTTCTTAAAAATAATACCATTGGCTGGATGAAAACAGAAATGAGGAGCAGCCGAGCATGGTAATGCACTCCCATAATCCCAGTACTCACTTGGGAGGCTAAGGCAGGAAGATGACTGCAAGTTCAAGACCAGCCTGGGCTACAAAGTTAGCTCAAGGCCAGCCTGAACTGCATAGTGAGACCCTGCCTCAGGGGGGAAAAAAATGAGGCCTTTAAAAAGAAAAGTAACCGGGCGTGGTGGCACACGCCTGTAATCCCAGCACTCGGGAGGCTGAGGCAGGAGGATCGGTGCGAGTTCGAGACCAGCCTGGGCTACAAAAGTGAGCTCAGGACCAGCCTCAACTGCATAGCCAGACCCTGTCTCAAAAAGAC
>PVJA010016557.1:0-43065 GCA_004027025.1 Myocastor coypus
TTTTTTTTTTTTTTTTTTTTTTTTTTTTTTTTTTTTTTTTTTTTTTTTTTTTTTTTTTTTTTTTTTTTTTTTTTTTTTTGTGGGACCAGGTTCAAACTCGCGACCTTGCACTTGCCAGGCATATGCACTTGTGTCATGGAGCTATCTCCCTACCCCCACCCTTTCTGTTTTGTTTTTTTGTTGTTGTTTTGTGGTACCAGGGATTGAACTCAGAAGTAATGTTTAAATATATGTAAAGGGACTAGGGAGATAATTCAGTAGAATAAGCGCTTGCCTAGCAAGCCTAAGGGCCTGAGTTCAATCCCCAGTTCTGCCAATAAATAAATAAATGTAAACATACGCAAAGAACTGGACTGCAGTGACAAAATTACTTCTTGGCAAACAAAAAACAAATGAATGGCCAAGGGCTGGGTGTGGTGGCACATGCCTATAATCCCAGCACTTGGGAAGCTGAGGCAGGAGGATCAATGTGAGTTCAAGACCAGCCTGGGCTACAAAAAAAAAGAAAAAAAATTTTGGTCTGTACAAAAAGTAGACTGTTCATCAAGCTGGATTGTAAACCAGAGGAGAGCTTCAGGCTCTCCCAGATGTCCACCTGATCTCAAGCTAGAGTAAGCACAGATGGCAAATACCACAGGGGAGCAGGTTCCTACGTCCCATCAACATTCAAACAACAGCTATTAAAAGTTAATATGTCTAAAAAAATATTTTATTGATATGTTTATTGTAGCATTATTATGATAGTGAAAAATTGGAAACAACCCTGATGGGGAAGCCCCCCCCCCTTTTTTTTTTTTTTTTTGGTGAGACAGGGGTTCAAACTCATGACCTTGCACTTGCCAGGCAGGCACTTGTGCCACGGAACTGTCTCCCCAGCCCGGGAAGCCCATTGATAGGGAAGGTGAATTGCTTTTGTTTGTTATGTGGAATATCTCAGGAGACACAAGAAGTTTGTGTATTGGTATAATTAATTCTAAAGTAACTAAGGAAGGCTCTAACCTGGCCTCAGCCTCCCAGCCCCAGGCCTACTTCCAACAGAAGCATTACTCTGCAAGGATTTCAGCTCAACACTTAACAGAGGAGACAAGATAGTGTCCTAGTTAGCTAAAATAGAAATATTACAGGCAGTTAGGGTCAGGCCCTCAGGATGATGAGGAAGACAGGGTGACTTTACAACTATAGACAAAGGCTCCTCCCGGTGGGCCAAATCTCAAGAGTAAACAAATACAGCCACATAATTCCCTAGGGATGGGCATCAGGGATTGATATGCTAAATGAGTATCAATCACCTTGAAAGAGTCACTAGCCCAAGCCCAACAGGAAAACACCTTGTTCTGTATTCACACTGCTTGCTAGCTTGTTTTGTGACTTGATTCCCTGTTTGGTATTGGATTTAATCAACTTTACCTGAACAATGGTGCTTGTAATCTCATTAGCTGACCATAGTTTTGGCCTACCTTATGCCCACCTAAGCAAGTTCCCATGTTCTCCGTCACCTTAAACCTGCTTCACTATATGGTTTTCCACTATAAAATTCCCTGGAAGAGGCAGGGGAAATAGCTCAGGTGCACAAGTGCCTGCCTGGCAAGTGCAAGGTCCTGAGTTTGATCTCTGGTTGGCAGGAGGCGGGGAGCAGGGAGGAGGGGCGGGGGGTGGGGGGGGTGGAAGGATGCAACTTTTGGGCCAGTGTGATGGTTCAGTGATCTAAAGCACCTGCTTAGGAAAGCTTAGGCAACTGCAGGAACCACAGTTAGATCCCTGGCACCACATGCTGCACCAGCCCCACCCCCAGGGCAAGCTGAGATGGCCATAATAAAAAAAAGTCCCTAGAAGAGACAGCTTCCTGGGGACAACCCTCATGGAGGGGGTGGCCCCCTTCTGTCCCTCTCAGACAGGAGCTTTCTTTCCTTCTATAAATATATTGTTTATAACCCTCATTTGTTCCTAAAATTCATTCTTCAGTTTTAGAGAACATGAACTTATCCCAGGTACTTTTCAGGTTGGGAGTTTCATTATTCCCCTATTTCATTTTGGAGGTCATCCACACAAGATCAGTTTTTTTCTCCCTGTATCAATAGGACAAGGAAGTTTACAAGTCCTGGAGACATCTGGAGACACTCAAAAATTTACAAAGAACACTTCAAATGACTCAGCCCACTGAGATGTAAGATTTCCAGAAAACTTTAACCACAGTTGTTCATTGGGATCTTCCTGCCTAATGCCCTCTGCCTTCTCTCCATCCCTGTAAAAGGGACACACTTCTCTTTGTTTAGGCAGATCTTATCCAGGCACAATAAATGCCATGCCATTTTGCCTTTACCCAGTCTGGTGGTCTCTGGTGCTTATTTATGCTATAGTAACCTAAAAATCTGAATAGTGTAGTCCAGAAACTTATTTTTCACACACATGAAATCCAAAACCCTGGTCTGTCATCTAAGCAAAGAATCAGATTTGAGTTCCTTTCCTCTTCCAGCAACACCATTTTATAATCTTTCCCTAGAGTCCTGCACTATGTCCTATGCCAGCCAGTCAGTTGAAAGGGAGAACACTACTTGTGTCCATCGCTTCCTCCCATGGCTGTATTTAGTCATCCAAATATAGTTCAAACAATGCCCATGACATGACTATGTACTAGCCTCATGGTCTTTCTTACATGCCCTTACCCACACCTAGAAAATTAACTCACTCTTGAACTTATTCCATTATAGGTTGTATAAGTCTAGATTCTTTGTAAATGTTGGGTAATACTTCATGATATGTGTAGGCCATAATTTTACCAGCCTCCTTGACTTAGTTTTTACTCGTTGCTGGGACAAATACCCAACACGCAAAGTGAAGGAAGGAAAGGTTGATTTAGCTCACAGTTACTGGAGGTTTCAGCCCATACTCACCTGGCTCCAAGGCAGAGAGGCACATAGCAGAGAGCAACAGTTCATAGTGGCAGAACAGCAACAATGGCAACAGAAGCAATCGACTAACCAGGGCAGCAGACAGCAACAGCTTCAGTCTCTCTGTCTTTGTATTACATTCAGGCTCTCCGCCTCAGCCTTATCTGCCTTAGGCTACACACATAATCCCAGAAGTACTTAAAACACTAATCCCAGGGATCATGGATCAAGTCTCAAACTCTAGATCAGTACTAAAACACATAATCCCAGTGACTCATGAGTCTAGTCTTAATCTACAGAAGTCGCTGCCCATTGACTGCATGAGGCTTTGGGGGGACAATTAGACATGAACCATAACAGTCCTTTATTCTATGTGTGTGTGTGTGTGTGTGTGTGTGTGTTTTACTGGAGATTGACCCAAGAATCCTCACAATTTAATCTCCTGCCTCCCGTTATACTGGGATTACAAACATGTACCACCATACTCAGCTTCACTTTTTTAATTTTTTATTTTTTAGAATTTTATTTATTTATTTATTTATTTATTTTTTCTTGTTTCAGAACTTTTGTTTGGTTATTTATTTTTATGGCCGGCTCAGCCTGCCCTGAAGGCAGGGCTGGTGCAGCATGTGGTGCCAGGGATCGAACCATGGTCCCTGCAGCTGCCCAAGCTTTCCTAAGCAGGCGCTTTAGACCACTGAGCCATCCCGTCAGGCCCTTTCACTTTTCTTAATTTAGTGATTTTCTATGAAACATTTTCCACTCCTAAGAAAAACCCAAAATAAACTCTCATACATATATTCCACTTGACCTATGCAAACATACATACAGAAGCATTTTTTCTTTCGTTTATATATATATATATATATTTTTTTTTTTTAATTTTAACATTCAATTTATTTTTTTTTTGCAGGACTGGGGTTCAAACTCATGACCTTGCACTTGCCAGGCAGGCATTTGTGCCTCAGAGCTATCTTCCCAGCCCCATTAACATTCAATTTATTATTTTTCTCAAAGTTTTCTTCAGTCCATTCAGACCCAGGTCCCCTTACATAGGCTTTGCTGGAGGTCATGGGGCAGCACCAGCAGGTCTAAATCAGGGTGGAGGTGTTTGGTTCTTGCGGACTTCACGAGATCGATTTCTGACCACTTTGCTGTGAATGGCACAACTGACAAGTAATGCAGCTTCACATACAGCTTGGGAAGCACACAGCTGTCAAAGACACTTGCTTTGGAAATGTCCCTGATGGTGGTGGCCTCCACTATGTTCCGAATGACAAACTTTTTAATGGCCTTGTCCTTGGGTACGTACTGGGCGCAGTTTCTGCAGCACATTGGTTGCACATGACCTCAGCTCTTTTTGGCACGACCGTTGTTCCTTCTTTTTTTCGTCATCTTGGAAAGGAGCTTTTTTTTTTTTTCTTTGCGGTAATGGGAATTGAATTCAGGACCCTGTGCTTGCCAGGCAAGCATTTATTCTACTGAGCTATTTCCCTGGCCCCTATAGAAGCATTTTTTTTGGTAACAGCTAAGTAAACCATAAAAAATGTAAATGTATGCATACAATGGGTATTGCACAGCAGCAGAAATGTACTTCCATCATATAAAATGACGTGGATGAGTTCCAAAAGACACTGATTAAAAACAATAACAGGATGGGAGTTAAACTCTGTGCTAAGGCACTTGCTTGGGCTGGGGAGATAGCACATCAACATAAGCACTTGCCTGGCAAGCACAAGGTCCTGAGTTGAACCCCCACTACCACAAAAGAAAAACAAAATTACTATTGAGAAAAAAAAAAAGTCTAAAGCATGTACTTATAATACCTGGTACAAAAAATACATACATAATCAAAAGAATAGATAATGATTCCATTCACAGAAAACTCAAGAGTAACTTTTTTTTTCTGTACTGAGGATTGAGCCCATGCTTTTCTCCCTGACCTGTTGTAATGTTCTGTGTCGGTGCCGGTGCCGAAAGAAACAATGAGAAGGAGCCCGGCAGGATGGCTCAGTGGTCTAAAGTGCTTGCTTGGGAAAGCTTGGGTGGCTGCAGGGACCGAGGTTCAATCCCCGGCACCACATGCTGCGCCAGCCCTGCCCTCAGGGCAGGCTGAGCCGGCCATAAAAATAAATAAATAAACAAACGTTCTGAAACAAGAAAAAGAATAAAAAATTCTTAAAAAAAAAAAAAAAAAAAAAGGAAGGAAGGAAGAAACAATGAGAAGAGCCGATGAATAAGCTCCAGAGGACTCACTGAGACTTGTCTCTCTCAAAGTGAGCCCAGAGCTGCAGAAACAGCTCACCTTTATTGAGGGTTACACTCAGGCTAAGGAATGTGCAAAACTACTTTGGTGAATAAAGATTACAAATCACTATGTCTTCTACTATTTACCTAACACTAGGTTCACACAGATGTTAATATAAAAAATGAGGAGGGGAAGAGATAGCCATTAACATCCCAAGCAAGAGGTCAACAAACAGGGCACCAGCAAGAGAAGCTGCTATCTGCAGTTGTAAATCCCAGCTTTCCGGGACCTGTAACAGACAGCAGCCCTCCCTGGGCTCGTTTCTTGTTTCCTGCTTTTTGGATATTAATTGGGCTTGTCGTATATTACTATACTGACACCCTTTATTTTTTATATTTTGAGTTGGCCTCACTAATTTACTAAGACTGGGCTCAAATTTATAGTCCTCACAGCCTCCCAGGGTGCTGACATCCCAGGCATACACTACCACGCCTGGCTAAAAGTAGGGACATGTGAATAAACTTAGGAATTTCATACTTCAGAAGAGCAAAGACACTGTGGGAGAAAGCAACACAGCCAGTGTTAACACAGGCTATCTTTTATTTCTTCACTTGGATGATGGGTACACAAATGCTCATCTACTCATGTATGTGCATGTGTTCCTTTTTTTCTTTTTTTTTTTTTCTTGTTTCAGAACTTTTGTTTATTTTTATGGCCAGCTCAGCCTGCCCTCAGGGCAGGGCTGGCGTAGCACGCAGTGCTGGGGCTCTAACCTTGGTCCCTGCAGCAGCCCAAGCTTTCCTAAGCAGGCACTTTAGACCACTGAGCCATCCTGCCGGGCCCCATGTGTTCCTTTTGAGTATATCTTCTAAGCCGGGCATGGTGGCTCACGCCTGTAATCCCAGCACTAGGAAGGCTGAGGCAGGAGGATTGGTGAGAGTTCAAGACCAGCCTGGGCTACAAATGTGAGCTCAAGGCCAGCCTCAACATAACGAGACCCTGTCTCAAAAAGACCAAAAAAAAAAAAAAAAAAGTATATCTTCTAACCTGTAAGTTTAGTTTCTCACAATTCAGGTGGTAATAATGTGTGTAACTGAGAGACAGGACTGGGGTGATAGCCTAGTAGAATAAATGCTTGCCTGGCAAGCACAAGGTCCTGAGTTCAATTCAGAATACCACAATAAATAAATAATAAATAAATAAATAAAACAGAGACTTCTCATGCTCTTCACAACAGCCCTATATCTCTGTGCTGGCCTGAACCCTAACTGGAGACTGCTTGGCCACTCCCTCGTCCAGGAAAACCACATTGCCTCTGCTCTGCCTTTGTGTCTTACCTGCTCTGCTGGCCTCAGCTGATGGCCCACCCTTCTCTTTCCACCCCACCCAGTTGTCCCAGTCCCATTAATGGTGCACTTACCACCTCAGCCAGATCATTTCTGGGCACTTAGCCAGTGCTGATTTTCCATAGTCTTATGGTGAATACTATGTATCAAATTAGATTGTGTGTATTCAGAAATTCATAGCTGCTATTTATTAGTTGGTGGGAACTAAGTAAGAAAATATGGAGACAGAGATTGAGCAAGGACTCTGTTTTGGCACAGGTCTGCTTACTCTGAGAAACAGGTTTAGGAGCCATTTACATGATGTCATTCATGTCATGTCACTGCCAAATCAGGGCTTGCCCAACTGCTTGCTGTAAAATATGATTGAAGAAAGAAAGGCATTCCCTTTGAATACTATGGGACTGTGAAGCCTTATTTGCCCTACATGTCCAAGCTGAACAAGTATATTTGGGTTTCAGAGCTATGATTATTACAAGGCCTCTGCTTGTCTGGGTACAGAGAAGTGGGTACAAAAATACCCTTGCTCTCAATGATTCACCCCCTGGGATAACTTGGTCTCTCTTGAGTATATGTCCAGTTAATCCTCTCCTCCTTAGGCAGCATCCCCTCCACCAAGTATCTGGTTTGGGTATGAGTACAATAAAGTCCCACATTGACTCTTTTCATAGAATTATAAGAAAATACCTTTTACAATGCCCCACCCAAGAACTCCATTCCTCTAGCTCCTAGGTAGAGAAAAGAGCCTCTCAGAACCCCTAAGAAAGCATGAGGAGACATGGGATGAGGGCCGCAGAAGTGACTGCAGACTTTTTGATTGAAAACAAATGGCTGGAATGTCAGTTCTGGGTACATTCAGACGTGAAAAAGCTGCACTTCAGCAGTTGACACCTGTACCAGACCAGACACTCAGAGGACAGTATAAGGACCAGAAGATCCAAGTCAACCCTCTCCTTCAACCATGAAGCCATACAAACCCTCCCATTTCTCACTTTCCCAGATACTACCACCATGGCAGAATGAAAAGAGAAGGAAAGCTGATCTGAAAAGTAGCTCTTCATTAAGACCAAGTTGTAACCCAATGCAATTATGGAATATTGTACTATGTATACAATTGCTTCCTCACAGTTCAAAGAGAAGAAATTTTTCATTTTCCTTCCTTACCAATATCAATCAGAAAATTTATTATGTCTATACCCTGTGCTCTTTGTAACTATTGTGAGGACAACAATATGCAATGTGTCAATTATTGCGAATGTACTAACATGTTTTGAAACTATCATGTTGTTATTTCTTATTATAAGTAATTTTTAAAAAGACCAAGTTAATACTGAGGTGGTTTGAACCAAGATAATGTAATAGACAAGCCTAAGATTATGCTTCCCACACTGCACAGCAAATGCTCATAGAAATGATGAGATTTTAGAAAACAGAAGCTGCATATCTGTATGCCTCAGGAAGAAAAAATCCTGCTTTGAATTTTTGGACTCTCAACTATAGGGCAGATATAAAATACTATAGTGCTGGGGATATAGCTTAGTGCTAGAACACTTGCCTAACATCAGTGAGGCCCTGAGTTCAATCTCCCATACAGCAAAAAAAGAAAAAAGAAGTGTCCAGTTATAGTCAATACTTAACCACAAAGCAAGGAGTGGGGCAGGAAGGGGGCTTTTGCAACAAGAGCAGTAATGGCTCAGGGCAGGCTATGAGCCCAAGGTTTAGGAGAAAAGGACAAGACACACAGCAGCAGAAAGAGGACTTGGGTGGATGTGACTGGACTGTGGCTGCATGAACATGCAAGGATTTATGACACTCTAGTGAGAGAAGCTCCAAATTGCATTAGGATGCTAGCACTCTTACCGCAGCAACAGCTAATTGAAGTTTTCTTTTCTCTGACAGAGTCTTGAGTGTAAACCACTGCGGCTGATGGTTCCATTCCATGTCCCTGCCATCCTCCTCTGGCAGCTTTTTGCTCCCACCTCCACAGCCATGGTCCCACAGGTGGGTAGAGAAAGAAGAAGATGCATAGCTTTCTGTGATGTTGGAAACTAAAAGCTGCACATATCACTTCCTCTTGCATCCCATGACTCACAACCTAATCCCCAGGGAATACCACAGGGCCTCAGATTAGCTACTGCCACAAAGATGTGAAGCAATCAACCTTTATTTCTTTCTTTTTAAATCAACCTTTAAATCAGTGGCAGAAAATAGTCAGTATGCAGTCCTTGTTCATGCAGCTGTATTTGGCAAACTTGTGCTGGATTCAGTTGGTTCTGGTACCCAGCTGCATCTTGGATTCGTCTGTTCCACGTTATCTCTTGCCTTCTGCCAACAAGCAACCCAGAGCATATGCTTTTCATGGTAACAACTCTCACAAAAATAGCAGCATATGATGTCCTCATAAATTATGTGTATATACAGGAGCCATGTGGAAACATAGGCCAGGGGCAAGCCTGGTAAGCCCTTTTGAGTCTGCGTTAATCTACCTCAGGAAAAGGATACCAGTATGCAAAAGAACTGAGCCCTCCAGATATACAGGCAAACTTAAAGCCTTTGATGGATCATGGCCACCAATGACCACTGGCTAGTGTGTGGTATATAGCTGAGTCTGATATCTATGGGATCAGAAGCAAATTATTACCATGGAGGCATGGAGGGATTTTTTTTTTTTTTCTTTTCTTTTTGAGACAGGCGTGGTGGTGCGCACCTGTAATCCCAGCTCTTGGGAAGCTGTAAACAGGCCGATCACTGAGTCTGATCTAGTAGTGAGACTATGCTATGTAGTTCAGGCTGACCTTGAGCTCACTTTTTTTTTTAATGGCTGACTCAGCCTGCCTTGGGGGTGGGGCTGGGGCAGCATATGGTGCCAGAGATCAAACCTCAGTCCTTGCAGTTGCCTAAGCTTTTCTAAGCAGGTGCTTTAGACTGCTGAGCCATCTTGCCAGCCTGAAAGTTTGGTTATTTTTTATTCTTTTTTTTTTTATGGCCAGCTCAGCCTGCCTGGAGGTGGAGCTGGCACAGCATGTGGTGCTGACAGTTGAACTTGAGTCCCTGCAGTTGCCTAAGCAGATACTCTAGATGATGAGCTATCTCACCAGCCCTTGAGCTCACTTTTGTAGCACAGGCTGATCTTAAGCTCATATTGATGTGAGTGCTGTCTCAGCCTCCCAAGTGCTGGGATTACAGGTGTGCACCAGCACACTTGGCCTAGAGGGAAATTTTTATGAATAAAAATCTAGCTTCCAAATCCAAGCTACATAGGACTCTCAGAAGTATAGGCTTTAGCAAGGTAATTTTTTTTCTTAATTTTATGTATTTGGTACACCATCTCACTACTTGTAGTGATCCTCCTGTTTCAGCCTCCTCGGCCTAGGTTGGGGCCAACACAGCATGCGGTACTGGGGATTGAAGCCTAGTCCTTTTTTTGGGGGGGGTCTACAGGGTGTTCAGGGTCTCACTACTAGATCAGATTCATAGTGATAGGCCTGTTTACAGCCTCCCAAGAGCTGGGATTAGAGGCACGCACCACCATGCCTAGTCTCAATTGCTATCTCAGTGCACCCTGGGGATGGGGCTGGCACAGCAGGCCGGGGGACCAAACCCCTGGCCCCTGTGCCTGCTTGCTGGTGCTTTAATCTACTGAGCTATTTGGCCAGCTCTGAACCCAGGTCCTTAAGCTTGCCTGGGCAGGCATTTAGACTGCTGAGTGATTTATGACCCCTACCAGGGTAATCTTGTATCCAGTTTAAATCTGGAGTTCTATTTATAGAGAAAAAAAAAAAGGGAGGGACAGTAAATGCTTAGGACTCATAGTAGCTGCTGTGAGTATCAAAGAATTATTTGTACTTACATCTTAATATAATCAGGGCTGTGTTGTCTAGTAGAAAAATTTGTCCCTTTGGCACTAAAATTCCCAAACCAAACAAGCCAAAAGTTGCAGATCTGGACAGCACAAAAAACATTTGTGGTTTGATGTAACGGTGAATAGATTGGTAAAAACACCCAAATAACTACTTTCAACACTTATTTCTTTTTTTTTTTTTTTTTTTTGCCTTTTTGAGACAGGGTTTCACTATGCAGTTCAGGCTGGCCTTGAGCTCAGTTTTGTAGCCCAGGCTGGTCTCGAACTCGCATGGATCCTCCTGCCTCAGCCTCCCGAGTGCTGGGATTATAGGCGTGAGCCACCACGCCCGGCACAACACTTATTTCTTAAAAGTATGCATAATTTCTGCTGTTGGTAGATGGTACCACATTTTACACCTCATTTAAGGCTTATGAGTTAAGATTTCAATAGAACAATCTAGTCTTCTGCCACAGCAGCTCTGTCTGGATCATAGCACATGTGATAAGAGTGAGACTTCTAGTTGGAAGCCACTGTCACACTTTGTCCTAAAATATATGCCTTACATGGAAGGATTGTCATCTGAGATATCATGGTAAGGGAAACTGCTCTACAATGAGGTCTATAAACATGCTGATTCTGGTAGATATGCTACAGACAATGGAGGCACATCCATGCCCAACATATTTGTCTATTCCTTCATAGAAAACCAACATGTAAACAGAGGACTAAGAACCAGGAGCCTAGCTGTGTCTCCTTGGCATGGTGCCATTTCTGAGCTTAGCACAGCCTCTGAATAAACAAATTGGGAACATAATAGCTTTTTAAGGAAGTGGTAGAATACAAATGGCTATGTTAAAAAAAAAGCACAGTTACAAATCAAATTATAGGCCCAGGGAGATAGCTCAGTGGTACAAGTGCCTGCCTGGCAAGTGCAAGGTCCTGAGTTTGATCCCCGACACTGCAAACAAACAAACAAAAAAATTATGTCATCTGAGAGAGAGACAGACAGAGAGAGAGAGAGAGAGAGAGAGAGAGAGAGAGAGAGAGAGAGAGTTCAAGATAAACAAAATAGAAGATATAATAACCAGAGTGGAAATCAATGAAATATTAAGCAAAAATGATAGAGAACAAAAATCAGTGAACCCAAATTTGATTTTTCTAGGTCCACAGAATTGTTAAACCTCTTATAAGACTAATCAGGAAGAGGGGCCCGGCAGGATGGCTCAGTGGTCTAAAGCGCCTGCTTAGGAAAGTTTAGGCGGCTGCAGGGACTGCAGTTCCATCTCTGGCACCACATTGTGCGCCAGCCCTGCCCTCAGGGAAGGCTGAGCCAGCCATAAAAATAAATAAACAAAAGTTCTGAAACAAGAAAAAAAAATAAATTAATTTTTAAAAAAAGAAAAAAAGACCAATCAGGAAGAAATAAAAGACACAAGTTACCAATATCAGAAATGAATGAGGTGATATCACTTCAAGTTTTATAAATATTGAAAAGATAAATGAGAATATTATGAGAACTTAATCTCAATAAATTTAACAACTGAGATGAAATGGATAAATTCCTTGTGAAATACAAACTATCAAAACTCATCTAAGAAGAAACAGACAATCTCCACATACTATAACTTTTTCTTTTCTTTTTTTTTTTTTTTTTTGTGGGACTTGGGTTCAAACTCACGACCTTGCACTTGCTAGGCAGGCACTTGTGTCATGGAGCTATCTCCCCAGGCCCTAAAGATAGATTTTTTTAAACTTTATTTATGTTATGGCCAGCTCAGCCTGCCCTGGGGGGAGGGGATGGTGCAGCATGTAGTGCCAGGGATCAAACCACGGTCCCTGCAGTTGTCTAAGCTTACCTGTCTAAGCTGAGCTATCTCACTGGCTAAATGACGCTATTCTTCTTTTGGCAGTACCAGGGATTGAACCCACGACCTTGTACTTGCCAGGCAAGCACTTACTCCATTGAGCTATCTCCTAGCCTCCTATAACTATTAAAAACAATGGACAGTGAATAGCTCAGTGCCTGCCTGGTAAGTGCAAGGTCATGAGTTCAATTTCCAGAACCAAAACAGAACAAAAATGGAGATTATAAGTAAAATGAATTTCAGAAAGAATAAAGTATACTGCCTGGGTGGCTATGGTAAAGGCAGGTCTGTACTCTGATGTCATATGCAGGCTCCCTCCTGCCACCATGGCCCTTGGAAGTGGGCCAAACAAGCAAACACCAGAGTGACTGAGGATGAGGCCAATTGATGTCTGCAGGTTGAGTCATCCATCTTGTTCTTCTGTCAATGAAGTCTCCTCCATGTAGATAACCACGTACATGACATGAATATGCTTACACTTTTCACACTGCGAGAAGTCCATCCCTATAAGCATAAGCACCTACCTGGTGAGCACAAGGACCCCAGTTTGATCCCCAGTCCCACATGCTGTGTGGTCTCAGCCCTGGATATGGGCACCCACTGTGTGGCTCTGGAATCAGGTGTGGTGTTGCAAGCCTGTAATCCCAGCAGTCAGGAGGCTGAGCCAGGGGTATCTCTGTGAGTTTGAGACCAACCTGGAGGCTATAAAAGTAAGCACAAGGCTAGCCCAAGCTTCATAGTAGACTATACATCTTTCTTGTCTTTTCCATCTTTCTTTCTTTCTTTCTTTCTTTCTTTCTTTCTTTCTTTCTTTCTTTCTTTCTTTCTTTCTTTTGTGGGACTGGGGCTTGCTTGCTTTCTTTCTAATCTGGCTTCTTGTCATCACTTTTTTTTTTAAAGAATTTTTTATTTTATTTTCTTGTTTCAGAACTTTTGTTTGTTTATTTATTCATTTTCATGGCCAGCTCAGCCTGCCCTGAGGGCAGGGCTGGCATAGCATGTGGTTCCGGGGATCTAACCGTGGTCCCTGCAGCCGCCCAATCTTTCCTAAGCAGGCGCTTTAGACCACTGAGCCATCCTGCTGGGCCCCTCATCACTCTTGTAATATGTTCTTTTCAGATACCTGACCACCTGACCTACAAGTCAGAAATCAGATCTGAATCCCAAGTAGATCTGCAGGAGTGCTGCTCATAGGAGGTGGAGGGCATTCCTTCACCACTGGCTTTTGAAACAAGTCCAGAACGGGTTGGGTGCAACAATTCTAGCTCCTGGCTGGTTCCAGGACCCTTTACAGGTTTGCCCCTAGAAGAGACCCCTGTCTTCTTTTACTCCAATTACTGACCACATGTGTTCCATCTGAGGGTTAGTGGAATGTTGGAAGAAACATAGGTATAGGATTTCCAGTGAGACCTTTCCCTGGGCCTTTGGACTTGCTCATGTACATGACTTCTACTGCACAAAGGCCAGTTAAGGTGTTTGTCCATCTTGACAAATCAGTGAGCCAGGTAACACCTATGTCAGGAGAGGCTGACTCTCCCCATGTCTTGTGCACCGCTTGTACTTTATTCCATGCACCACCAATGCTCATTTATTTATTTCGGATGACGCTGCATGCCTCAGATTGCCAAGATGGCATTTTCTCCCTCCAAAGAGGTTATTTCTGTTTTCCACATGTAAATGAGCAGCTCAATTCTGGAATCTTAAGGACATTCCTCACACCAAATATTGCCCTAGTCATGTCCCAACAGGAAATGAATAGCACAGTCAAACTGGCTAAGTTGATAAACTTTAATGAGGAAGCCATCTCCAAAGATGAGCAGGGTGAAGGGAACAGAAAAAGACCAATACAATATTCCAGGAGGACTGAAAAATTAGGGATCCATGACTATCTGAGGCCTAAAGGAGCAAGGGATGGAGTGCGACTGCAATCAGAAGTGTAGGTGAAGAAGGTTACCTATAGCCTTTGGCAGAAAAACCTAGTTGGCACTCAGCAACTCCACCACAGAAAGCCTGGGGATAAATACTCTGAGTTCATTCTCTTCCTGCTCTCTGATTTCTTGCTGGTGCAATGCATGGCCCAAGTCCAACAGTAAACCAGAAGGCAAGGGCAGCCCCTGTTATCATCCTTGATGGTAAACATCTTAGGGTACACAGTCTAGTAGCAAACAAAGGAAGGATATGCAGAGAAGATAGACAGTGATGTGCACACAACCCAAGCAGATAGAGAATTTTCTGGCTTACGATCAGAAAATGCCAGCAGCAAAGTTGAAGCAGGGCCTTGTATGTTAGCCTCTGGTTTGCCTCTATTTATGGGTTTCCAACACACATAGGCTGCCCCATCACACTCCAAAGTGGCTCCAGAACTGAGCTTCTTCTTTTCAAACACAGTAGGGGCTTTAGCATATCTCACTCACTCTGGCTGGGTCCTGTGACATACCTGAACCAATAAAAATGCTCAGGAGAGGTGCTGCTTGGCATAATTGTCTGTCTGAAGCTGGGACTGGGAACGTCAGAATGGAGTCTGAATGTAGTGGAGGGATGCTGGCACCTGATAGCAAAACACCACAACTGTATAGCTCTTCCCAAAAGTGTGGGGCAGAGCTATTCGAATTTCCATTCCTGTGGATCACTGAGGGAGCCTGCTAAAGTGCAAAATCTGATAGATTAGATCTGGAGTAGGGCCTAAGTGTCATTATAGCAAATAATAGACATTATTGCTATTCCACAGGGGCCACACAGCATAGCAGGACTCCATAGCAGCTCAATCTAACAAGGTAGCCACTAGCCATTTGTAATGTGACTGCTCCAAATTGAGATGTGCTTGGTACGTGCCTGTAACCCCAGCACTTCGGAGGCTGAAGCAGGAGGATCGGTGCGAGTGCAAGACCAGTCTGGGCTCAAAAAGTGAGCTCAAGGCCAGCCTGAACTGCATAGTGAGACCCTGTCTCAAAAAGATAAAAAAAATTTTTTTGAGATGTGCTGTAAGCACAAAATGCACATTAGATTTTAAGGCTTACTATGAAAAATTGTGAAAATTTCATCAATAGATTTTACATATTGAAGGGATAATTTAGACATATTTGGCTAACATAGGTATTATTAGAATTCATTTCACTTCCTTTTGAGGGGTTACTTTTTATTTCACCTGAAATAGTGGGAATTAAACATAACCCCTTGCATATACTAAGAAAGCAATCTTCCACTAAGCTGTAATCCTAATTTCTCTTTTTACTTTTTAGAAGCACACATATGACTTAGGTTATATTTCTGTTGAATAGTGCTGCTCTGGAAAGAGGTAAGCCTGGAGTGAATGGGGCTGACATTCTATGCATGTATTTATGTATGTATATATGTTATGGCAAGCTCAGCCTGCCCTGAGGGTGGATCTGGCACAGCATGTGATGCCGGGGATGAAACTGCAGTCCCTGTGGTTGCCTAAGCTTGCCTAAGCAGGCACTTTATACTGCTGTGCTATCTTGCCAGCCCTGGTACTGGCATTCTAGACCCACATTCATCTTCACTTAGGAATACCCCAGCAGAGGAGCCTAACTGCCCCAGAGAGCATGCAATCCTGCCCTCACAGGCCACTGGCCTTGGCACAGGCTCTCAGAGCTAGGTCCTGGCAAGTTGAACTGATGCTTGTATATTTGTGATAGGGGTCACTGGAATGGAACTTGTAGAGTTTGATCTCAGAAGAGAGGAAATTTGGAGACCACAGAGTCCCTCCTATTGGTTAGTTGTCACTTCCTTTCTCATTTTGGTTTGAGCAGTTTTCTGAAGCAGAAATAGCAGCTCTGCTTTTCCACTTCCCTATTCCATTTCGTGTGTAACCACTAAACTAACCTACTCTGCACTCTCTGGTCCAGCAATCCTTCCTGTCAGACACAGCACAGAGCCCTGCTGCAGCTGAGTTCTAGGGGCCCTGTCAGATGCTCTCCCTTGTCTGTTTTCCATCCTAAAAATGCCGCTCACTTCCCCCATCCATTTACATTAATCCCTCACTGCTTGAGTTCTCTGTTTCTCCTTTATATCCTCCCATTATGTCACCTTAGAGTCCACCTCTAGACCACCTGCCTCCAGAAGCCTCCTCTCAAGATATCAGGCCTACAGAAGACTGTTTTCAGAAGATGTAAAGCTTGCTGTCTTTAGCACAAGCCCATACATCTGCGGCCCAGCCCAGGGCTCTACTCTCTGGCGTGCATTATCAGATTTCCTGTGCCTTATTTTAATGGCCTTTAATTTTTTTTTTCCACAATGCTTAGCTTACTTTCACATCATACTTTTGGCCTAGACAAATAGAATGAGATGATCTTCAAAGAACAGGCATGATGGCACACTCTTTAATGCCAGGAAGATCGCAAGTTTGAGCCCAGCCTGGGGGACTTAGACTCCATCTCAAAATAAAAAAAGAACATTAAAAAAATTATAAAGGCTGGGAATATATCTCAAGGCAAAGGCTCTAGATTCAATCCCATAGATAGATAGATAGATAGATAGAATGCATCTCCAATTTTGCAACTCATAATAGTTACATTTATGTCATATAGCCCATGTTTTTCTCTCATAAGTTGTTTAGATATTTAAAAGCAAATCCTACACATCAGTCATTTCATACCAATATACATTGGAATTGGTCTACAACAGACATAGAAGTTATTAAAATATATATAACCACTGTTATGGTTTATGTCTAGTTGTCCCCCCAAAGCCTCATGCAATCATGGGGTGGGGACTTCTAGAGCTTGAGACTTGACTCATGAGGCACTGGGATTATGTGTTTTAGCACTGATGAGATTATGGGTCTGGGAATTATAATGCTGGGAATTATAGGCGTGGCCTGAGGCAGATAGACTAAGGCAGAGAGCCTAATGTAATATAAACAGAGACAGAGAGAAAGTCTCACGCTGTTGTTCTCTGCTCCTCTGGTTATTCCATTGCCTCTGTCACCATTGTTGCTATTCTCCTGCCATGAATTGCTGCTCTCTGCCATGTGCCACTCAGCCTTGGAGCCTGCTGAATATGGACTGAAACCTCCAGTAACTGTGAGCTAAATAAACCTTTCCTTCCTTCATTTTGGATGTCAGGTATTTGTCCCAGCAAGGAGAGAAAAGTAACTAAGACAACCACTATGATTTTTTTCTTTTCCACTTATGTATTTGGTACAAGGTCTCACTAATCACTATGATCCTGTCATATTTAAACCTATAATCATTCTTTAGCATTACTAAATAACCAAATTTGTTTCTTTCTTTCTTTTTTTTTTTTTTTTTTTTTTTTTTTTTTTTTTTTGCTTTTTGACACAGGGTCTTATGCAGTTCAGGCTGCCCTTGAACTCACTTTTGTAGCCCAGGATGGCCTGGAACTCACACTGATCCTCCAGCCTCAGCCTCCCAATTGCTGAGATTACAGGCATGTGCCACCAAGCCTGGCATGCTTTTTTTTTTTTTTTTTTTTTTTTGCGGGACCTGGGTTTGAACTGAGGACCTTGCATTTGCCAGGCAGGCACTTGTGCCTCTAAGCTATCTCCCTGACCCGTTTGTCTTTTTTTTGAGACAGGGTCTTGCTGTGCAGTTCACACTGGCCTTTAGCTCACTTTTGGAGCCCAGGCTGGTCTCAAACTCGCACCGATACTCTTGCCTCAGCCTCCCAAGTACTGGGATTATAGGTGCGCACCACTACGCTTGGCCCATTTACACATTTTTGAATCAAATTGGTTTTTGTTAAGTTTTTTACAGCCTTTTAAAAAATATTTACTTATGTACTTGACACAAGGTCTCACTACACAGTTCCAACTCATAATGATCCTTCTGTGTCAGCTTCCCCAGTGCTGGGATTATAGGTATGTGCTTCCATGCACAATTTTGGGGCCAGCGTGGCATGTGGCGCCAAGGATCAAACCCGGGTGCTTGAGCTTGCTAGGCAGGCACTCAGACTGCTGAGCTATATTGCCAGCTCCATTACATAGTATTTTTTAAAGAACTTTTTATTTTATTTTGTTTTTCTTGTTTCAGAACTTTTGTTTGTTTATTTATTTTTATGGCCGGCTCAGCCTGCCCTGAGGGCAGGGCTGACACAGCATGTGGTGCCAGGGATTGAAGTGTGGTCCCTGCAGCCACCTAAGCTTTCCTAAGCAGGCGCTTTAGACCACTGAGCCATCCTGCCGGGCCCCCTTTTTTTTTTTTTTTTAATCTTTTTGAGACAGGGTTTCACTATGCAGTTCAGGCTGGCCTTGAGCTCACTTCTGTAGCCCAGGCTGGTCTTGAACTCGCACAGATCCTCCTGCCTCAGCTTCTCAAGTGCTGGGATTATAGGTGTGCACCACCACTCCCGGCTATATAAAAACCTCTTCATTTTTTAGTTGAACATCATTCTAGGAGTGTGATGAAATCTCTCTTTGTCCTGCTTTCTCCTGAACTGGGCAAGCAGCATCTCTTTGTCCAATGCATCCATGATGTGTATACTACCTGCCTATTGGTGACTTCCTAATTGTGTAAGTGATGAGACCCAAATCAAAGTATTGCCCTATTTCTATATAGGTTCAGTACTGTCTGCTTTTTAGACATCCATTGGTGTCTTGGAATATCTCCTCCAAAGATAAGAGGGGATCATGGTATATTCTAGATTAATTCTCTTGACCTAACATTTTTTGTACTTGGTCTGTTTAAATCACAACTCAAAGTCATCCTACATGAGTGAGTTTTGTTGTTACAACTCATGTCTTACATAATGTGGATGTCTTAGTTACTTTTTACTTGTTGCTGGGACAAATACCCGACATTCAAAATGAAGGAAGGAAAGGTTTATTTATTTAGCTCACAGTTCATGGAGGTTTCAGTCCATATTTGGCTAGCCCAAAGGCTGAGTGGAACAGGGCAGAGAGTATCCAGTTCATGGCAGTGGAACAGCAACAAAATAGTGGCACAGGTAGCCAACCAAACAGAGCAGCAGAGAGCTAACATCTTGAGTCTGTCTCTCTGTCTCTCTTTATATTACATTCAGGCTCTCTGTCTTAGGATATCTGCCCTAGACCACACCCATAGTCCCAGCTGTACTCAGGCCCATAATCCCATCAGTACTAAAACCCATAATCCCAGGGATCATGGAGCAAGTCTCAACCTCTAGAAGTCCCCGCCCATGACTGCATGAGGCTTTGGGGGGACAACTAGACATAAACCATAACAGTGGAGGAAATTCTTCTTTGCTTTTGTCTCTTGTCATTGACTTGTGGGAAAGTCTAAGTCCAGTTCCATAGAAAATCACTCTTCTGTATTTTATCTTTGTTGCTGCTCTGCAAAATTTCCTGCATTTGTCTTTTTTTTTTTTTTTTTTTTTTTTTTTTTTTTTTTTTTTTTTTGTCTTTTTGAGACAGGGTCTCGCTATGCAGTTGAGGCTGGCCTTGAGCTCACTTTTGTAGCCCAGGCTGGTCTCGAACTCACACTGATCCTCCTGCCTCAGCCTCCCGAGTGCTGGGATTACAGGCGTGAGCCACCACGCCCAGCTTCCTGCATTTGTCTTTGATAATTAAAGCAATGAATCTTCCCAGAGGCAGCAAACCCAGGACTGTTGCAGCAAAATGCAGATCCTGGAGAAGTTACCAGGGGAACATGCAGGCAAAAGTCCTGTCTCAGGATTGCTGTGATGCATAGAGCTCTCCCAGATGTCTCCAAAGGCCAAAAGCTGGGCTAGGGAGCCCAGCAGACAAGTGGCCTAGGAACCAGCTTAGGGCATCAAGTATGCCACAGAAGGGAAAGCTGCACTCACCAAAGCCTGAGCTCTCTAATATGGCACTGGCGTTTTGATCTGGCATTAAGATCATGAGTTTAGATTTTGGGTGTTTATATTATCAAAATTAAGCCAGAGGCTGAGGCAGGAGGATAGGTGCGAGTTCGAGACCAGCCTGGGCTACAGAACTGAGCTCAAAGCCAGCCTGAACTGCATAGTGAGACCCTGTCTCAAAGACACACACACCCATACACACACAAAAAAAAATTAAGCCAGGCATTTTGGCACATACTTGTAATTGTACCATTTGGGAGACTGAAGCAGGATTGCTGTGGGTTCAAGGTCATCCTGAAATACATAGTAAAACCTTATCTCAAAAAAAAAAAAAATCAAAAAATTCTAGAACAAATAGTGCAATAGCAGTATATTCTCCTTCAAAAACAGATCATTGCCTGACATAGATACGACTGAGGAAAACAACACAAACATAGCTGAGTCCTCAGCAGATGTGTGTCAGTAGTTGGGTCTTCCAGACTCCTCAAAATCTAGAAGAATAGCCATGCCCACTGGAAAAGTAGGACCATGATATAGCATGATCCTGAGAATGCCCAACCTGGTGGGTGGAAGCAGACTCTGAGCACGTGTAGCTGAGGCCAGCTGTTGGTTCTGGAAGGGCCCGGGTGTCTGGAAGCTCCTTCCCCTACCTGGGAAAAACTTATCCCAGCTTACTGCTTCAAAACTCTTTTGCATATGCACAACTCAAATAAATGCACCTTTCCAAAATAGAAGTCTTTATTATAAACCTAGAATACAAGCCGGGCGTGGTGGCGCACGCCTGTAATCCCAGCACTCGGGAGGCTGAGGCAGGAGGATCGGTGCAAGTTCGAGGCCAGCCTGGGCTACAAAAGTGAGCTCAAGGCCAGCCTGAACTGCATAGCGAGACCCTGTCTCAAAAAAAAAATAAAAAAAATAAAAAAATAAAAATAAAAAATAAACCTAGAATACAGAAGGACAAATGACAAACATGGACATTTGTCAAATATCTTAGAATTCTCACAAAGCATTTAAAATAGGTTTAGAGATGCTATTTCCAAATTGCTTTAAAATGCCCAATATCGAAGGGGGTCAGATGCATAGCATTTAAGTGCTTCAGCAAGATCGCACAGATTGGCCTCTGTTCTTTCCCAATACATAGAGGGAAATCACCCTGCTTGCTCCTGGCTGAAGAGAGAGCAGAGAAGACACTTGGTTCTCATTGAATTCGGGGCTCTGGACTTTATCTGGGGGCACAAAAGAACTGAGATCATGACATTTTCTCCCTCATACACAGCTTGAAAAGACACAAATAGTCACAGGATGGAGAAAACAGCCAGGCCTGCAATTTGCTCACTGCATGAAGACAAGCAGCTCTCTTTTTGCCTGCACTTTATTGGACACAAAAATGCTGGCACACTGAGGCCTTTCCAGAGTAAGGAAAAAAGAAGAGGAATCAAGAGTGACCCATTTTATTTGGAGACACAGTCAGGTCCTCTAGATGGTGGCATTCACACTGTGGGAAGTGCACTGTCCACATAAGTGCATAAGATGGTATGTGGCCATATAGCTATAAGTATTAGGGTGGAACATTCTTGGCTTTGTCAACAAAAAAGGCAATCAAGGGAGCTCACTATTGTGGCCCAGGGAAGAACTGTCCCTGTTGACACTACCCTAGTGACTCAGCCCCAGAGCATATATCTGATGGATATCACAGAAGCCAGAATCCCATAATAGACCCCGTAGAACTGAGGTGTACTTCCAGACATCTCAATGGGTAAAAATGAAAATCAGCCCAAGTTGCTCAGGGGACTGTTCGGGGTCTTGGGGACTTGTCACTACTCAAGGTAGGGCAGAGGCTTGGAAGAGTCAATGATTCAGATGGGAGAAGGTCCTGTTAGAGAATCAGGCTTAAAATGAGATACCCCACTGGGATCAGCTTGCTTTCCCTTCTGTCCTGTGGAGGACAGAGGATGTGGTGTGGCAGTGAGGTACCAGCTGGCCCATGGTTCCTGCAGTGGTCACCATGCAGTCTTGGAGAGGCCAGCTCTCTCTCAAAAGAGCCAGGGCACTGTTTTACCACTTCCTGTGGTAAAGGAATACCAGTGCTACAGAGGCAGCTACTGCTTGATCTCCGTATCCTCTTTGCCAAATGAAGAAAGTGAGGCTACAAGTGTATGAATGGCTCAGAGGTGGCTTGGTTGGTCCTCTAATTACTCCCAGCTGATCCTGTTCATCACTCACCTGGCCATTTGTAGCCCCTGGTTCCATGCAGGACCTAAGACATGATGTCCATACAAAGTCTGGTTGCTACAGATGTGCCAGCAGCTGGCATCTCTAGGAATGAAGAAGCATGTAGATCACAGATTCACCCCAAAACAGAAGAGGCAGGGGCAGAGGAGCACAGACAGACAGATGAATGTAGGCATCCACAGGTCCCAGAACCATCTTCAGGGCAAAGACAGGGCCTTGGCAAGACGGGTCCAGAACCAAGACTTAGTACAGGGGTTGGTGTAGTCACAGACTGTGATAAAACGTAGGATACTGGGGAACTCCTTCTTCATTGCCTTGTACTTGATAGGGATCAGTCGCTTTTGATGCACACCTACAAACCAAGAGGTACAATGCTGACACCAGGATGTAATGAGGCAGTTTCAGTCCCCAACCTAAGGAATAACACCAGATCTTTCTCAGCTAGGTAGTACCACAAAAAGAGGCACACAGTTACACCACACACTTGCTTGGATGCACAGAGACCTAGAGGTGCTAATTCTATGGCCCTGCAGGAGGGAAGGCTGATATTTTAATGTTCTATCTAACCACTCTTTTCAGGTCAAGGTGGAGTTGAGCTTACCTGGAGAGAGGCTAAGAGCAAACTTGGTCTGGAAGTCACATTCCTTGCTCTGCAGGTAATCATCTGAGACAACCACCACCATCCGGCGGCACCTATGAGAAAGTGGGTAGGCTGCAGACTCTGTGGTAACTCACCTCAGCATACCTCTTTGGGGACAGTCTCTGGGGGTCTCTTGTGCTAGGGCAGGCAGAAAGAGCCCAGCATTTGTTCCCCTGGGCTTTAAACACACCCACCTACCCCCTGGACTTCTACCCAACCTCTTCTCGATGAGCTCACTGGCGATGGACCAGACACAGGTGCCTGGCAGGACATCACGGTCAGACACACACAACTTCAACCGATAGTCTGTCTGCTCCAATTGTCGTATCATCTCCTGCACAAACTGGATGTCGCTGGGACAATAGCAGATGAAGGCATCAAAACGCTCTGGCACTTGGCCTATATACAGAACACAAAAGTCATGGTCAAAGCTCACAGGATCCCAAGTAGGAGCCCAGCCAGGATTTGCCCACCTAGGAACCTGGTCCTGGCCCTGGCACTCATCCCAAGATGAGGACACATACATACACAATGTCCCTTCCCCATCAGAAGAAAGATGAACCTTCCTGGGGCCAAACCCTGAGTTAACTATGAATCAGAAACCTCCATTTGATGAGAGTCTCAGAGCAATTCAGAGGTAGGACTATTACACCATTTCCTATGTGTAGAAACTTAGGCTCAGAAAAGGTAAAGTGATTTTCCTAATGGCCCACAGCCCATTTGTTTGCATACAATCTTGTCCCTTACCCAGGGGGTCATCAAGTGTGGTGATGCCAAAAGGCTCTTCTGTCCGTGGGACACTGCTGTCTACTCTGGCCACTTGTAAGGGTTTCTCAGACTCCTTCTGCTGCTGCTTCAAAAAGTACTTCCGGCAATCCTCCTCTGCGGGGAAGAGAGGGTGAGTCAGTCTCCTGAGAGGGCCCCAATCCTCCACCCAGGGCTTTACAAAATACTTTCTCTGTTACTCTCTGGGAGTTCCAAATTGCCTCAGTCAGGAGGCAGCCCTGGTACCACCTCCCACCTCTGGGACACTGGGCAGTTCTATGGCTTTGACAAGATGAGCACATCTTCAGCTCCTTATTCCCAGGGCTCAGGTCCTTCCAAAGGGATGTCAGTGGTCTTATGGCCATTTGGGAAACCACTGGCGTGAGGCTTGTGTCTCTTGTATCCCTTTGTCCTGGTTCCCTAGGAAGATCCAGGAGCTAGGACAGATGTGAGGGGGAGGGCTGGCAAAAATAAGGACAAATTTATTCACAGTGAGGGAAGCGACCTCTAACCAGTAAGATGCACCTACATGTGGGAGCAGACTTCGCACGCCGGTACTTTGGTAATGTCAGTGAGTGGCAGAAGGGGTCGCATTTCCTGAGAACCTGAAGCTTCCTAGACAGCAGGCTTTATTCCCTTACCTGACCTGTTGCCCTGCCTGATGTAGCTCAGATGTCCCAGGGAAGCCTGATTTTAACTCCTGGCCCAACCCAAATGCCTTTGCCCAAGCTCGTCACCCTATCTTCCCCCATCTCCCAGTCCTTTCCGGACAACTGAGAAGCAGCACAGACTCCCATTTCCACCCCTCGTCCCTTCTCCGGAAGGAGGGTCTATGTCGGCGATACCGGCTGCTGAGTGAGCTCAGTCTCCCCTGCCTTGCTACAAGGCCAGGAAGCGGGTATCCTCACCAATGCTGGGCCCAAGTTCCACGAGTACGTCGTCGCGGCCCAGCTTCGTGAGCAGCTCCAGCAGCTGGCCCACCGATGCGCCCGGGCGCCCCTGCCAGGCGTCCAGCAGGCTGCCAGTGGGATCGAGGCGCGATTCCAGCTGTCTGATCTCCAGGTAGTCGAAGCCCATCTCCTCCGCCAGCACCGTCCAGTCCGCTGCTACCTGCGTCCGCACGTTCAGGAACAGCGACAGGCGGCGGCGCACTTTCACGTTAAGCGCAGCGAGGGGCACGGAGGACGTGGAGACGGCGGGGGTCGAAGAGCCCTCGTCAGGGACCGGGACGCATGAAGCCATGTTGGCCCAGTACCTCGGGTCGGGTCGCCCGTCTCGGAAGGCTTCCCCTTCCTCTGCGGCTCCGCTCGCCCCGCCCGCTTTCGCTTTCCGAGAAGCGCCGCCCCAAGCGGAGTGCCAAGGGGGAGGCGCCAGCTCCTGCCCTCGAGGTCCGCCGACCGCGGCTTCAAAACCCATGTCCTGCCTTTTGAGGTTTGGGGAGGTAGACTGATTTACGCTCAAGGTCAGCTGGTGGTGAGGCTGAGGTTGGTGCAGGGGAGAGGGCGTAGTAGGAAACCCATCTAAGGTTTCCCTGGGGCTCCTTTGTAGCCTTTCAATCCTACCAGTAAGAGCGAGGGAGAGACGAGCAGTACCTGGGGGAGCGGAATGAAAAGGGGCACACCGACTTCTGGAGTACGGGCTTTGGGGGTGGGACCCTCCCAGGGATGGGATTCACAGGATAGCCATTCTTCCCAGGTCTGAGGCAGTACTGGTAGTAATTTCCAGGGTGTCGAGTAAACACATGGCCCTGCCGCTGGGAATGGGAGGCACCTAGTTTTGCAGTCCAGACCTGGGACCCCGTGTTCGTTCACTAATTCAACATATATTTATTAATCATCTTACAGGTACCCGGACACAAGGTGTCTACCTTGGTGGAGACCCCTCCTAGCGGGGAAGGTGAGCACAAGTCAGACCACCTCTGTAGGTACAAAATTGGTGTAAGAAGGGTAATGTCTACACAACTGAAGAGCGTAATTTTGCAAAATTCCTTTTCCCCCGCCGTCTGGTAGTCCTAAATTGCCTCACGAGGGAAGGGACCTCTCGGGAATAGTGACCCCTTCAGAGCAGATCTCGGCATGAGAAGTATTTAGGTCCAGGGCTCCGGTCCTGTGGCCCGGGGAAGGAACAGGAGCTGGAGTCTCGACCGCCTTCAGCATCCACTGCAACAACACTTGAACAGAGGTCCTGGGGGCCCAGATTTCCATTTGGCAACAAGCAGTGGGCAGGACTTAGGCAGGGAGCTCCGGGGTTTTGGACGGGTTCGGGTCTGGCAACTTCTCAGATTCCCATGCTAAAAGGTTCGGCTTCGAGTTTGCGAGCAAAAGATTGCGAGAGAGGCGGAAATTTTCTAGGCGGGGCTTACGAAAGATTCATCGCTTGATTGGCTGCAGAAGGCTACAGTAGGCGGGACTTTAAGTGGAAAGAGGCATATCCTGTGAGCTGGAGCGGTTGGGGGAGGGGGCGCGTTCTCAGGGAGTTCTTCTGGTTGGCTCCGGGAGAGGGGGGGGTGAGACCTCTGCCGCTAGGCGGCTCTCTTAGGCCCAGCGGGCGGTGATTAGCAAGGCCTTTCTTTCACACTGTGCGCTCTAAACTCGGGTTTCCGGGATGTTCAACTCCGCCAGCAGTGCGAGGTGGAGGCTGCAGGTAGTGTTGGGCCACTTGAGCGGCCGGGCCCGACTGGGGCAGGCGCTGCAGGCCCAGCCGTGCCTCAGCAGTTTCTCCTCGGCCTCGGCCTCGGCCGCGGATGTGGTGGTGGTGCACGGACGCCGCACAGCCATCGGCCGTGCGGGCCGCGGCGGCTTCAAGGTGAGATCTTGGGCTGAGTTCCAGGCTGAGAGGGCCCGTGCGGGCGTGGGTCGTCCACTACCAGGGCCGGGTATGGGAGCCAGGCTCAACCTGCTGTATCCTGCTCCAGGACACCACTCCCGATGAGCTCCTGGCGGCCGTGCTGACTGCGGTTCTGCAGGACTTGAAGCTGAGGCCTGATCAGCTGGGAGACATCTCCGTGGGTGAGTCTGCCACCCGGTCCCTGTACTCCCGAGCCCACACTTCCCTGCCCCCGACCCACTTCCAGACCTAGTTTTCACGAAAAGGACGGGTAATGCACTCCACTGTCTGCGGCCCTTTCCTAGAAACCAGTCACCCAACCTCAGTCACTTTATGCCTCTTGTGCATACTTTCTATTAGCAGAAGCATCCGTTTATTAGCCCGCAAAAGCAGGAATCATAGGTGCAAACATTCTCATACCCAGGGGTTCCCGGGCAATCTAGGAGGCAGGAGGCAGGGTTCTCTACTACCATAGTATCCTGTGTATGCAAAAATCCTCTAGTGCAGCAACTCATGTACAGATAAAGAAACTGAAGGGTTAGCAGTGTTTCCCTCATGAGGTGTGAACCCAGCTTTAGCCCAACCTCACTTTTTACCCAACTCCTCTTCCCTTGTAGATCACAGTTTTATTCACAGATGCTGGCTTGGGAAACGTGATTTTTCCTCTAATAAGCTGGAAACAGGATGTGTGGTGGAAGGTGGAAGTCTATATTCAGAATGTCATTTCCCTCACCACAGGACCAGTTCTTTTTTTTTTTTTTTTTAGGGAAGAGTCTACAGGATGCTCAGGGTCTCACTACTAGATAGGACTCATAGTTATCTGCCTGTTTACAGCCTCCCAAGAGCTGGTATTACAGGCCAGAGGACCAGTTCTGTTAGACTAGAAGCTTTGCCTTGTAAGGTTTCTCTTTTCCTTTCTTTCTTTCTTTCTTTTTTTTTTTTTCAGGGTCTCACTATGCAGCATGTGGAGCCAGAGATCAAACCCTGGCTCTTGCACTTCCCTAAGCAAGAACTTAGTCCACTGAGCTATACCACTGGCCCTAAGGTTCCTCTTTCTTAAAGTCTTCTAAGCCCCAACTATGAAAGACAGGCCACCTGTCCTGTCTCTGCTAATTTAAAGAGCATGTGCAAGAGCAAGCAAGTTCCTCTGCTGCTAGGGCTGGTGTATGACAAGATAAGCTGTTTAGACTGCAGTTTTAGAGCCTCAAATGAGCCTGTGGGAGGCTCGAGTTCATAAAGAAAGACCTAGAATGTGTCCTCTCTGATAAAGCTGTACTGTACTGCTGAGAACACCACCTGGAACTAAATGTTTTGTTGGTTTGTTTTTGTCCACAGGAAATGTGCTTCAGCCTGGGGCTGGGGCCATCATGGCCCGGATTGCTCAGTTTTTGAGGTAATTTTTTTTTTTACTTCTGGCCATAGATTAGCCTTTGTATCTCTTACCTCTTGTATTTCTTAAGTGGGTTCTGGGTCCAAAGAATTCAATCTATAGGTGATGGAAGTGGAGAATTAGATTAGACACCAGACATTGAGGTAACTATGGTCCTTTCAACCCTGCCCTTGTGGACCTGACCTTTCCTCTACTTTGGGGGATACTGTGCTACCCTGACCAAAAGTGAGACACATAGTGCTTTGAAACTAGAGCAAAGGTTTTCTCTGCCTTTGGTAAGGGTGGACTCTACCCACATTGGCAGGTAAATAATTCTACAAACAGGATGAACCATGCTCCTGTGCAAATTGAGTATACTGGGAACACTAGTTTCATCGCATCAGCAGAGGCTTGGGCATAGGGCAGAACCCAGGGTGAGGCAAAAGGACAGACCTCAGAGAGCGCCTTAATCATCATGTTCTTTAGCACTTGTTCTCCCAAGGTGGGGAAGCAGTGTTTAAACTATTTTAACACGTGACTTTGTACTTCCAGCTGCATGGAATACAAGTAATGTTAGAAACATTAGCCAGGGACAGAATAGGGGACAAAAAAACCCTGAACTAAGCAAGATGCAGACTGTTTATGGTACAGTTCAAGGTCTCCCTCTGTCTATAAATTTACCTTCTCAACTCATATCCCAGCTGCTTACTCACCTGGACATTTCCTGTGTCGATCAGCCTATCAGCCTACTGAATCCCTATATTGTTCATGATGCCCCTTGTGGTACTGTCCCCATCTTCTGTCTCCACCCCAGCTAAACCCTACTTAACCATAGTCTTACCACTTGGGCATGGCTTTCCGAAACTTTCAGGCTTTAGATGAGATACTTTCTGCTCCAGTGGCTACCCGTGTACTTCTCTGTGATGGGGCTGTGATATTGGCCCTGCTACTGCAGTCTCTGTTAGTGGATTCATTTTCCATGTGTTGGTTAGACATCTAATAGGACTCAGTACTGTGAGCATTTGAGTATCCCTCAGGCGGTGTTTCATGTGCCATAGGTACTGGGTGAAAGCCAAGGGGAATTCAGATGGTCTAGGAGATGGTCCATCTGGGAGGCCCTCTATAAAACCTGGTCCTACCCCTGGCTCAGGTTTTCCCAAACCTGGCTGCACACCAGATTCACCAAGATGCATTCATTCCCAGAGGCTCTGAGTGGGTATGAAAAAACCTGGAACCATCCCCAGTGCTTTTCGTGGGTGGTCAGGGCAAGTTAAGTATCCTGCAGGATAGTGCTGTCAGCTTCCATGGCTGGGCCTCATGTGAGCTCCTGGGGAACCTCAGGGAAGAGGTATTGGAACAGTGGTGCCTATGAGAGTTCTTCCTGTGGAGGGAACATGAAGGCCCAACTGTGGTGGGACACTAAGGTTGAGAGAGTAGGGATTTTTTTTTTTTTTTTTTTTGAGCTTGTTACAGCTCTGTTCTTTGAGGAAAAGAGTCTGGTTTTCATTATTGTATCTTCAGAGGGAAAGATGAAATAATCCTTGTGGCCAAGACAGGCTTCCTTTTCCTTGGGTTGGCTGGGAGGCATGTTCTTTTGAGGCTCTCAGGAAAAAATCATCTTCAGAGATAAGGTCTGCCCAGAGTTGCCCACCACAAGCTCCCTGGATCTGCCTGGTATAGGACAAAACTATCAGTTTGAACTAGGCCTGATGACGTAGACCTATAGTCCCAGCACCCTGAGTCCCAGCCATTCTGATATAGGAAGATCTCAAATTCAAGGTGGACTTGGGCAGTTTGACAACTTAATCAAGCCCTTTCTCAAAATGAAAAAGGGGCTAGGGATGTTGATCAGTGCAGAGGCCTGGAATTCTGTCCCCAGTACTGGAAAAACATGGTAGTTCCCCTAGTCTGTACATTCCCTCAGGAGGACAGTTGTGTGGCTCAGACGTATAGGCCTATTTTCTCTGAGGGACTGACTGGTAGGGAAGGGAACTGATTGCCATATCTTGTATGTTGCAGTGGTATCCCGGAGACTGTGCCTTTGTCCACTGTTAACAGACAGTGTTCGTCAGGACTGCAGGCAGTGGCCAACATAGCTGGTGAGTTGTGGGTGGCTGGCACAGATGGTCATGGCCTGGTCTTGCTGTTTTTTGTTTTTTTTTTTTTGCAGGACCGGGGTTCAAACTCACAGCTTTGCACTTGCCAGGCAGGCACTTGTGCCATGGAGCTATCTCCCTGGCCCCCGGCCCCCAGCCCCCGGCCTTGCTGTTGATTTCACAAATTTGGGTCTATAATGTTGCCACCAAGGGCCACATTAGGCCATTTCCACCAGGATGTCTGAACACTGAAGGAATGCAGGGATAGACCTTGCCACTACTCCAGGTCTCTTTTCTGGATCCTCTGAATCGTTGTCTCTGAGGCTGTGCCAAGTTGCACATACATAGCAGGTGGGGCTGGGAATGGTGGTACATGTCTGTAATCCTAGCACTGGGGAGGTTGAAGCAGGAAGATTGCCACAAACTTGAGGTCAGCCTGGACTACTGAGACACTGCCTCAAAACAAAAACAACAACAGAAAGCAGGTGGGGAAGGGAACTTGTTGTTCCTAGGACAGATGCCCTCTGGCCAGAGATGGTTATGAAATGCTTTTGTTGCAGGTGGCATCAGAAATGGGTCTTATGACATTGGCATGGCCTGTGGGTAAGAATTCTTTTTGCTGGTGTTTATTAACCAACTCTGATGATGAAACTAACTCATGTTTCCTCAGCTTTCTGAGGTGTTGATTTCAAGGTTCTCCACTAGCTCCTCGGGGCACATGGCGGGGAGTTGGTTCACACTAATGTAGCCTAGAAGTGACTCCAGTCTGAGCTGCTTAGGAAAAGCTCACATGTGGACATCAGCAGGGAGGAACAGTTGATCTTTGGTCTCTTTCTTAGAAACCTGTTAGGCTGGAAATGTGGGCAAGCACACTGAGGAAAAAGAGCTCTTATGTTCCTTTTCGGAGTGTAGTGCCAGGGACAGATTCCTGCTTATTACTGTTCATTTCATGAAGCTGTCTGTGCCTAGTCTCCACCCTTGTCTCAAGGTGAATATATCTGAGTGTCTGCTAGCTTTTGAGGGACATACCATAGTTGAATCTCTGATAAGTTGGTCATCACTACCTCTACCCAGCTGTGTTTTTGCTGGCAGCATTTGGCAATGCCTCTAGGAAAGGGAGGGCACTGGGGCCCAGGCTGGAGCATCTGATGTAAGCCAGATGGGCTCAAGAGCTGAGCAGCTAGGATGTGATGTGTCAAGGTTCTTGACAGGAAGCACTTCTGGCCCCTAACTAGGTCATGGGTATGTGGCCCTGGGATGTCCAACCTATGCCTCATTTGAAAAACAGCCACAAACAGGGACTCTGGCAGGACAAAGTCCAATGTCTACCCTTTGATGTCTCTCATGTTCTTGTTTCAGTGGGGGAGAGCAAGTGTGCACAACTTGAGAGGGGCTGAAGCCTTCATAAAACTTTTGTAGGGGTTTCTGGTTCCCCAGCAGGTTAAGGGCCAGTGGCCAGGTTATTGTGGAGCTGTGCTAGGAGAGTACAATCTAATGGTCCCCCAAAGGTTCAGCAAGCAGGGTCAACATGGGAGTAAGTGCTGTGGCATACAAAAATGGGGTCAGAATGGATGACTGTGAACAAATTCCTCACCACTGAGGACAGATGTGTCCTTGTCTGTAAAAGGCTTTACTCCCCTCAGTCTGGCCAGGTTTATAGGAGGATTCAATGTAGCCATAATCACATGGAGCACCATAGAGCATGCATCATGTGACCGATCCTGAGTACACTCATGCCTACAAAGAGTTAAAACTAGTGCTGGGGCCAGAAACCTGGACCTATCTAGGCCAGGTCCTCTGGTGTCCTTGAGGCCATACAGCCTGCCTTTCTTTTGTCTCCCTGCAATGGCCATCTTCCTCCTCTCAGCCCCTTGCAGCTCGTCTTTACAGACTCTTCAGTGTGCTTACTTGAAAGACATTGTCTCAGCTGCACATGGTGGCACATTCCTGTTATCTCAGCACTCTGGGAAGCTGAGGCAGGGGGACTACAATTTCAGTCCTGGCCTGAATATCATAGTGATTCAAAGAGACTCTGTAACAAGTTAAAAATAAAAAAAAGGGCTAGGGATTTAGTTGAGTGTAACTGTATATTAAGCCCAGGGCTTAATATATTTTATTTCTCTTTTCCTTCTGTCACTGAGTGCTGTGGGGGAAGGCCTGGGCTTATTGTCTGTATTTACTGCACTGTGCTATAAACTCTGGAAGGATTTCCCCATGAACTGGCAATTGGCTGGATCAGCATTTGTGCAGGGAAGTATTACGCTGTCCCAGGATGTGTGGCCAGTGTGCTGCTCTGTGCCGGGTGGAAGGAAGTAGAGACAGGTTTCCACAGCACTGCAGCCCCAGCTCTGCCTTGCCAGCCACATGCCTTCTCGAGCCTTCCAGACTGCCTGCTGGAGTTCTTAAGGGCTCTGTATATTCAGTTATTCCTGAGGGTTCCTAATAGGATTCTTCTTTCTTCTCCTCAGGGTGGAGTCCATGTCCTTGGCTGACAGAGGGAACCCTGGAAATATTACTTCACGCCTGCTAGAAAATGAGAAGGCTAGAGACTGCCTGATACCCATGGGGTGTGTTTACAGCCTCATCTCCATGTGCCATGCCCCTCAGCACTCTACGCATCCCTGGAGCAGGGTGCTGGAACGTCCTCATCTTTGTGGCTAGCAGTGTCAGGCCTTTGCTTGCTTCATCTGCCCTGGGTGTGGCTCTTGATTCTGTCCTTAGCCTTTATTTCCTGATGCCCTCAAGTGGCCCCTGAGCCATTGAGTATTCAAACACAGCTCATTCAAACACAAATACTCATTCATGTGGAAGATGATGGCCTCTGTTCCCTAAAGCCTTGGAGGCCGAGAGAGTTGAAAGGAGAAGTTTTAATTCTTGATTGTCTGAGTAAGAGACCTTGGGTACTGTCAGGTGTAGCATGGCAAATGTGCCATCCCCAGTACCCACAGGCAGGATGTCCTGGCTCTAGTGGGAGTATGAAGAGACTGAGGTTCAGAGAAGTCAGTATCTTGGCTTCTCTACCTACTGTATTCCTAAGAACAACCTGGAAAACCAGAGGCCAGGCTGCACGACCTAGCTGTGGCTTTGGGCTCTTAGGATAAGATATGCAGAAGGCTAGTGTATCTGTTCCAGAGGGGACATGGACATCCTCATCTCCCCATTTAAAAGCATTTGTTCTCCAGGTGTAGGGCACTTGGTTGTGTGGCCAGTGAGCAGCAGCAGCGCCCCTCCAGACCCTCCTACCCATCTCCTGTGCTGAGGCAGCTTATTGGACAGATTCCCTCTATTGTCTGCACAGGGCTGCCTTTTCCCTAGTGAGGGTATCTTCTTTGGGGTATGATTCTTTCAGGGTGTGGCCAGCATTGGTAACTCCCTGCCTGTACCCACACACATACTGGGGCAGGGAATACTATCTCTTGAGTCCTCACTACTGTCTCTGTGGCATGGACCAGCCCTCCTTCCCTGTGGCCCTGGGTGTCCTGGCCTCTAAGCTGCCAGACTCACACATGCTGATTTGCCTTTTGTGTCCTAGGATAACTTCAGAGAATGTGGCTGAGCGGTTTGGAATTTCCAGGGAAAAGCAGGATACCTTTGCGCTGGCCTCCCAGCAGAAGTAAGTGCTGTTTGGGCCGTGAAAGGGCTGGAGAGTGAGGTTTTAAAGCCATCCTAGGTGATCTAAGGTAGAGTTGTCAGGAGGAAATGGCTCTAAAGGAGGGCTTTGCAGTCCTCATGCCTTCCAGCTGGAGGTGGAAGCAGGCCATTGCCATTGTGGTGTTTGATGGCTTTTCTAAGTCCTTTAGCTGACTGCCCACACTGTCTTCTTTATGGCTGGGCCTCATTTCCCCATCTGGTTTTTTGTTTTTTGTTTTTGTCTTTTTTGTCTTTTTTGTCTTTTTGAGACAGGGTCTTGCTATGCAGTTCAAGCTGGCCTTGAGCTCACTTTTCGAGTGCAGGCTGGTCTCAAATCACACCAGTCCTCCTGCCTCAGCCTCCCAAGTGCTGGGATTACAGGCGTTCACCACCATGCCCAGCTTCCCCATCTGTTCTATAAGAGCCAAGGTTCCTTTCTAGTTCATAGTGGCTTGGTGACTGGTCTTGGTAGCCACTGGCTTCTTTAGGCGCCTAGAGTGGGGTCTCTGCTAGGGCCCTGTCATCTTACATTCTGGAGCAGTCCTGGGGGGAAGCAGCCTGAGGCTGGGGCTTGGGCTGACATCAGAGTAATTCAGGGGCTCAAGCCTTTGGATGGCAACAGGAAACATTAGCCAGTCCCAGCCTTGCAGAGAGTAGATGGAAAAAGAAGTGAGGTATCTGAGCCAGAAGGGTCTCTCCCATGCAGGGATCCTTAGCCTTCTGGGGCCAGGTAAGCATTAGAGCATTTTCTAGAAGCTTTGGGCTCCTTCCACTAGAATGTCACTGGGTGTTCAAGATTGCAAGGGCTACCCCAACATGCCTTTGGCTTCACCACTCTTTAAATATGAAAATACATCAAAGAGGTCAGTGTACAGCACTCCATAAAGTTGGGGACTGGACATGTATAAAATTTAGCTGTTGAGGGCCAACAGGAGAGCAAAGACTGGTGCTCATGTCGCTTAAGACTCAGTGTATCAGAAACCACTGAGCAAGCTAAGCCCTGTGTGGATAAAGGTCTTTAAGGGGAGTGAGCACTACCTTCAAACTCCTTCCTCCATGACAATGGGAACAGCCTTGATATTGGCATCTGGGACTGATCCCAAGGAAGGCCCAGAAGGCCTCAAGTGTGCCTCAGAGAGACAGACTGGGGTTTTGGGGAACCTCCAGAAAGAAGTTCCTCAGCATTGCCTCAGGCCAAGCACATCCCTGAATTTAGCAGCCTGAGGTTGTATGTCTGCTGGAATTAGCAAAGATCGAGGCGGGAAGGAAAGGAATCCCAGTGAAGGCTGAGCCTGGCTGTCAATGGTACTTGCAGGGCAGCGAGAGCCCAGAGTAGGGGCTGTTTCCGGAATGAAATCGTGCCCGTGACTACCACCATACAGGATGACAAGGGCACCAAGAAGAGCATCACTGTGTCCCAGGATGAGGGCATCCGCCCCAGCACCACCATGGAGGGCTTGGCCAAGCTGAAGCCTGCCTTTAAACAGGGTGGCTCCACCACAGCTGGTAAGCCTGAGCAGAGCCCAGGGTGGGAACCATGAACAGACCAGACCCAAAACAAGGTGGCCATGGAAGGCCTGGTTCTTCTCAACCTTGCCCTGATGCCCCCACACTCCAACTGTTTGCCCCTAGGAAACTCTAGCCAGGTGAGTGATGGGGCAGCTGCCATCTTGCTGGCCCGGAGGTCCAAGGCAGAAGAGTTGGGTCTCCCTATCCTTGGGGTCCTGAGGTCCTATGCAGTCGTTGGGGTTCCACCTGACATCATGGGCATTGGACCTGCCTATGCCATCCCTGCAGCTTTGCAAAAAGCAGGTAAGGCAGCCCTGTCATACCTTACTCAGTGTCCCCTTCTGCATTGCTAGGGCTTAAGGGTGTGCAGGTGGGCGACCCTATGGGTGCTGCACAGTTAAGTGGATCAGGCTCTCACTTCATTACCAAGCCTCTCTGACCCAACAGCTAGAAACCACTCACCCTTCCAGAAACCAGACATGTTAGCCATGGGGCAGGGTGCAGGGAGATCCCAAGTTTTCAGAGGCTGCTACTAGCTTAGGTCTATACCTTGCCTGCAGGACTGACAGTGAATGACGTGGACATCTTTGAGATCAATGAGGCCTTTGCAAGCCAGGTGAGCCTTGTCTCTCACTGTTATCTGGGCCTGGCAGCACTGGGGGAGGGAACAGTCAAGCCTAGTGCCAGGTAGGACATAGGCAGGAAAGATACAGGTATCAGCTGCTACTCTGGCTCTTTCCAGGCTGTCTACTGTGTGGAGAAGCTGGGCATCCCCGCTGAGAAGGTGAACCCTCTTGGGGGTGCGGTGGCTCTGGGCCACCCCCTGGGTTGTACTGGGGCCCGACAAGTCATCACTCTCCTCAACGAGCTGAAGCGCCGTGGGAAGAGGTGAGGTTACACCTTGTATGGTGTCTGGGTTTAGGGAGTTCAGGGAGGTGAACAAGTACACACATCGCTCCGAGAAGAGGATGCAGAAGTGTGATGTCTGCCCTCCCAACAGCCATTCTCGAAAGCAAACCCATCCCATAGAGGCATCTGCCACCCTGATGATGTCTACATGGATAGTAGGGACAGTTTCCCTTGGATATAGACTAACCTTTTACATCTTCTGTATCCAGCAGGCTTTGGTCCATGCAGTTCAGCCTGGATGGGTATAGACTAACCTTTTACATCTTCTGTATGGATATAGACTAACCTTTTACATCTTCTGTATCCAGCAGGCTTTGGTCCATGCAGTTCAGCCTGCTGGACACTGGGTTCCTGCCCAACCAATGCAATTTTGTTTCCCTAGGGCTTATGGAGTGGTGTCCATGTGCATCGGGACCGGAATGGGAGCCGCTGCTGTCTTCGAATACCCTGGGAATTGAGGTCCTAGCTAGAGGGACTAGCCAGAAAGTCCTGCTGTGGTGGCTAGAGAGGGACATTGCAGAAGCTAATCCATGTTGGACATTCAGCACTGGCAAGGGGCTGGGGGGAGCAAATCACATCACTTCAGCTAGTTGCTAATTTGGACAGAAGGAACACTATAATACAATGCAGGACTGAGTGGTGTGTTGAGCTAGCCCAACACACTCCAGTAGCTCCATCAGAGTCTAGGGGGTCACCCAGGCCACAGACCATCACGTAACTTCTGGGGGATGGTGGCTTTGTGAGTGATGGGTGTAATGGATATAGAAAATGTATGTGACCTCATCTTGGTGGCTGTTTTTTTTTTTTTTTTTTTTTTCCAAAGGCCAGCTTTTGTTTGCTGGTCTTCTCTGTGCTCTACCTCAGTAATGGAGGTTAGGGACAGGAACATGCACACACATAGCTCTGAACTGAGGCTCTAAGGATGTCATCTCTGCTTTCTCTGAGGGCCAAGCTCAAAAATAATCCAAACCCATGGGGCCCAGCAGGATGGCTCAATGGTCTAAAGCGCCTGCTTAGGAAAGCTTAGGCGGCTGCAGGGACCGTGGTTCGATCCCCAGCACCACATGCTGCTCCAGCCCTGCTCTCAGGGCAGGCTGAGCCGGCCACAAAAATAAAGAAATAAAATTTCTGAAACAAGAAAAAAAATAAAAATTCTTTAAAAAAAAAAAAAAATAATCCAAACCCAGACAGTACTGCCCTGCACAGGTTGTCTGCAACCTGAGTGTGTACCTAATAACTTAATTGTCATCGTCTCCAAGGTGGAATGATTGCCCTTTGTGTTAGCTCTAGGAACATATGATGTAGGCCTAGGCTGAGACCATTGCCCAGGGGCCACTCAAAGCCCCAGTCTGTGTCCTGACCCAGAAGACATTTCCTCTGCCCTGGCTGTGTTTATCCCCTCACCTGGGCTGGGGCTGAAAGGTGGACAGAGCCTCAGTGCTTGTGTCATATCACATATCCCGTGTCCTATGTCCTCGGCCCAGCAGCTGTTAGGTGCAGGGCTCCTCACTGAGCACATCTTCCACCACCAATGCGCTATGTACAGCTCAATGCTCCCGGGTAGCCTGTGCGCCATGCCAGGGAGGCCAGGAGGCAGTGTGTGGGAGTGAGAGCACCTGCAGGGTGGGGGAGGTTGGGGACGCACCAGTCAATTGGGCGTCCAGCAAGCAGCTGACTGCTTGGGAGAGTGCCTGAAGGCCTCAGCCTCCTGGTCCAGCTCCTGCTGTCCTCATGAAGGAAGAAAGGACAGGCTCCCAACAGCTCTATATGTTGTCCTAGAAATTTCCTTTTTGTTTTTCTCGTCCCCCTCCCTCTCCTTTCCCTCTTTCTCCTCTGCTGCTGCTATGGGAACACAACTGGGTTGGACTAGAATATACTCCACACAAGATGGGACTTGAATTTCTGGTTCCTAAAGGCAGTTCTGTGGACCTAGGTCAAAAACCCAAGGCACCTATTGGAAGTGGATTCCTAGGGGCTTTGGGGTACAAAGCAAGGGAGTAAGACCCTTTATTAAGACTTTATAGGCATGATGGTGCACACTTACAATCCCAGTAATCTAGGAGGCCATGACAGAAGATTAGAAGTTCATGCCCAGCCTGGATGATTTCATAACTTAGCAAGACTCAAAAGAAGTTTGGGGATATTAGCTCAGTGCAAAGGTCCTGAACTCAGTCCCTAGTACTGAAAAAAATAAAAACAGATGTAGATTTGGCTGTATTTTCTAGACTTTGAGGTTGACTACTTATAGTTTCCTGTAAGGGGCTGTGATGTTCTGTGTTACTGTTTTCCAGTTCAGCAGTTAATAGTCATATGTAGCAATTAAGGACCTGAAGTGTAGACAATATGCTGAAGGAACTGCATTAACTTCAGTGGCCATTTATTACTAATGGCTACTATAATACAGAGACTATCCCAGAGTGGGTCCCAGACACTATTTTTTTAAAAGAATTTATTTATTTTATTTTTATTATGGCCGGCTGAGCCTGCCCTGGGGGTGGGGTTGGCGCAGCATGCGGTGCCAGGAATTGAACCAAGGTCTCTGCTGCCGCCTAAGCTTTCCTAAGCAGGCACTTTAGACCACTGAGCAATCCCACTGGCCCCCTATCTGAGCAGGCTCACGGTAGTGATTCACTGTGAGCTAAAAAAACTAAAAGATAAATTTAACAACCTCTCCACATATTTAGGAACTTTAAAACCTTTCTATATGATGGTAGGTGTAAGAAGGAATCACTACAGATATTAGAAATTATATGAGTGAATGGTAACAAAAACATTGTGTCTCAAAAACCCGCAGGTTTTTGGGGTGTGATGATGTACTCCTGTAATCCCAGAACTCAGGAGGCTAAGGCAGGAAGACCACTGTAAATTCTAGGCCAGCCTGCTTGACATAGAAAGACCCTGCATAAATAAATAAATACATACATACTTTTAAAAAGGAATAGAACAGTCAATGTCTACCAGAGAGAACTGATAAACCAAGTATGGTGGTGCACACCTATAGTCCCAGCACTTGGGAGGCTGAGGCAAGAGGGTCAATGCAAGTCTGAGACCAGCCTAGGCTACAAAAGTGAGCTCAAGGCCAGCCTGAACTACGTGCATAGTGAGCCCTGTCTCAAAAAGAGGAAAAATCGAAATGATAGGCTAGGCATGCTGGCATATACTTGTAATTCTAGCAGTTAGGAGGCTAAAGTGTAGGAGTTGCAAGTTCAACACCAACCTGGACTACATAAATCTTTTTTTTTTTTTTTTTTTTTTTTTTGCGGGACCGGGTTCAAACTCCGGACCTTCCGCTTGCCAGGCAGGCACTTTTGCCACAGAGCTATCTCCCTGGCCCCTGGACTATGTAAATTTTATCTAAAAAAAATGATAAGGAGCTTTGGGCTTGAAGTATAGCTCAGCAGCAGAGTGGGTGATTTGGATGCAAGAGGCTCTGGGTTTGATTACCAGCACCACAAAAGGGAGGGAAAAAAATTTGGGATTAGTGAAATAGAAAGCAAAGACAAGAAAAACTGCTGAGACAATTCCAGTCAGTCACCAGGTAACTCTTTGTCCTATGATACTAACTTTATTAAATGCAAATATAAACACCCCCAATGCAGTGGAGCAGTTCTTTCCCCCCACCAGGGGAGAGGGCTACACCTGACCTCAGCTTTCTTAATTTTATTTCTTTATCCTCTGGCTGTTTTCCCCCTGAGAACATCAAAAACTGCACAGGACACAGCATTTCTTAATTCCTAATATCGCTTATTTGTACCTTTTTACTTACTTTAAGCAATCAGAAGTATCATGTGTGGTGGTACACTCTTCAGTCCTAGCTACTGGACAGGCAACATGGGACTATCATTGAGCCCACAAGATTGAGACCCACCTGGGCAACATAGTTAGACCCTCATCTCATAAGTAAAAAATAACTGAAATTGACAAGTAGTTTTGCCTTTGACCACACAATCTTCAAACAACCAAAGTGTTTTCTCAGGACTGAAGCAGCTTGATTGCTTAAGGCACTCTTGTTAAACTGGCCTTGCCTTGCCCCACACATGTGACCAATTTCCAGTGCTCCCTACGAAGAAAGACACTGTACATCAGTGAGGGCCTGATACATGCTGAGGAGGTACTTTACCACTAATCTGTTATACCTAGCTCCCGAATTTCCCTCCTTTAAGGATGCTGGTCATTGAGTCACAGCCCAACTCAACCCTGCACAGCCTAAACTCTGAATATCCTCTTCGCAAATAAGGTTCGATTTACAATCTTAGGTGTTAGGATTTAGTATCAGCAGTTGGGGGTACACAATTTTAGCCATGTGGGGTTAATCACTCTTTAATGAAAATGTTCAAGAAAATGCACTTACCACTGAGTATTTTCTAAAGGTTCCAAGAGGGATGTTTTCATTTTCTTGTTTTCTAAATCGTGTGCTGTATTTTTATTTTCTCCTTAACTCACTAGTTATTATTAGTTGATTTTTTTTTTCTTTAATATTATGGCTGGCTCAGCCGACCCTGGGATGGGGTTGGCGCAGCATGTGGTGCAGGGGATCGAGTCACAGTCCCTGCTGTTGCCTAAGCTTGCCTAAACTTGCCTAAGCAGGCGCTTTAGACTGCTGAGCTATCTTGCCAGCCCCCAACTCACCAGTTATTTAAAAGAGTGCTTTCTGCTGGAGAACTTCTAGGGGCCCTCATTCCTGCACTGGGCTCTACCAACATCCCTCTCACAAACTTTTTTTATGTAGCTCTGAATGGCTCCAGATAAAGCTAGTTTTGGTAAAATAAATAAATAGCTGCTTTCAAAATCTGAAACAGGTTGGGATCTCCCTCAATATTTTCTCTTTTTCTTTATTTTCAAAGAAAAATTAAAAACTGAACAATACAGAGTAAATTAAAATATAAAAGTCGCCCCCAGTCACATTTTCTAAGTCCCATTCCCATAGGTAAGTGTTGCTGGGTGGTTGTTTGTTTTGGTACTGGGACTTGAACTCAGGACCACACACTTGCCAGGGAGGCACCTGTGCCACTGAGCTATATCCCCAACCCATGTTACTGAATTTTTGGAGCTTGTTTTCTGGATTTTTATTTCATGTAGAGAGCCACTTGGCTTAATTATGTGCTCAAGAACTCATAGAGAGGGGATAAGGGTAGATCCCAGGGGATGAACACAATAAAACCAGAAAAATGGGACCTAATCCCAACTTTCATTTTCCTAAACCAAATTTGTTCCAAAGTGAATACACTAGGAAAAATGCCATAGGATTGACTGGCTACAATTTTGTATATACTTAGATTTCTAAATGTCTATGTAAAACTGTATAATTGATTTTATCACATTGTATAGGAATTTATTGGAATATCAATGATTGATGAAAAAATATTTTTAAACAGTATAAAATTCAATTGATGTTAGTACTTTATTTCACCGATCTATAACTATAATTAGAGTTAATTTCAGGACATTTCTGTTCCTTTGAAACAAACTCCAAAGTAAAATAAATAAAAAAAAATAATAAAGTGAATACAAATACCTATTCACACTTTAGTAAGGACAAGCACATTTTCCTTCAGAGCTCTCTAAAATTAGTTTGCTTAAACGTCAAACTTTTCTCTAAATACAAACACAAAGTCAGCTTTTTAAAATTCTTTGCCTCAGCCACATGTATTATTTAACTGGAGATAGGCCCACCCCCACAGTCCGACTCAAGCAAATCCATTGTGTTTGTTGCCAGGGACTATACTTATTTTCTAAGAGCTTCCCATTGCTCTACCACTTCTGAGATCGAAGACAGAAGAAATAATTTCTAACATCCTGAAATGGAGTCTTCTCCCCTCACATATAAAATTTCAGTTATATACAATAAACTAGCAAATCTGAATTATAGTTGATTTGTTTATCTCACTCCCTAATGACTGTTTATATTTATTTATTTATAAATTTTTTAAATCTCTCTTTCTCTCTTTCTTTCTTTCTTTCTTTCTTTCTTTCTTTCTTTCTTTCTTTCTTTCTTTCTTTCTTTCTTTCTTTCTTTCTTTCTTTCTTTCTGTTGTGGCCATCTCAGTCTGCCCTGGGATGAAACCACGGTCCCTGCGGTTGCCTAAGCTTGCCTAAGCAGGTGCTTTAGACCAATGAGCTAACTCACTGGCCCCCAATGTTTATTTTTAATTCAGTAATTTTATCTTTTTCTTGAAAATAAAAGAATAGAAATCTAAGCTGCTAATATTACTTCCAACTTTTCACTTTTAAAATTATTCATTCAGAAAATTATATATAAGCCTAGGTGGTTTCAATAATTAACAATACTAGTGAATACTAATTTAGAGATGTACAAGATTAAAATAATCAACTATTTTTGTAGTAATACAGTAAAATATGTTGGAATTTTAAAGTGCATCTTGGAGGCTGAAGCAGGAGGACTGCTTAAATTCAAGAGTTCAAAGTTAGCCTGGAAGGGGCTGGGGATATAGCTTAGTGGCATAAGCACCTGCCTGGCAAGCACAGGGTCCTGAGTTCAGTCCCCAGTGCTGCCAAAAAAAAAAAAAAAAAACCTTTTCTTTCGTCTCGGCCGCCGACATGCCCTCCAGACTAAGGAAGACCCGGAAGCTTCGGGGCCATGTGAGCCACGGCCATGGCCGCATCGGGAAGCACCGGAAGCACCCCGGAGGCCGGGGTAATGCTGGTGGTATGCATCATCACAGGATCAACTTCGACAAATATCACCCAGGTTACTTTGGGAAGGTTGGTATGAGGCATTACCACTTAAAGAGAAACCAGAGCTTCTGCCCAACTGTCAACCTTGATAAACTGTGGACACTGGTCAGTGAGCGGACACGAGTAAACACTGCCAAGAACAAGACTGGAGTAGCTCCCATCATTGATGTAGTGCGGTCGGGGTACTACAAAGTTCTTGGGAAGGGAAAGCTCCCAAAGCAGCCTGTCATCGTGAAGGCCAAATTCTTCAGCAGAAGAGCAGAGGAGAAGATTAAGGGTGTTGGGGGGGCCTGTGTCCTGGTAGCTTGAAGCCGCTGGGCAGCAGGTTCATTAAATGCTAACAAATGGTTTAAAAAAAAAAAAAAAAAAAAAGCCTGGAAACCAGGAGGCCCTGTCTAAAAATAAACAATAAAGTTGAGGCAAGGGGGG